>JAQIVF010001825.1:0-12629 GCA_034698365.1 Steganacarus magnus | reverse complement strand
TTTAATTCGATAAGTTTTAGTTAGTAATGCATAATTTTTGACCCTAATTATGACCCTAATTTGATAATTTTTCGACCCTATTACCCTACCCTAATTTTGAAAATTTTGACCCTAATTATCCGATCTCTGGTTATAACATCTACAATAACACACACAAAGGAATGCGTCAAATATTAGAATATAAACAAATGGTCGATAATATAATATCTGGGAATATTTTAGGATTCAGTCTAAATTTGTAAGTCATAATATATAATATCATAATATTCGTATTAATTTTCAACAAAGTTCTGTAGAACACCAGCTCCCTGACCAAAGCCATAACCTTTTGGACCATACATTTTTCCGTAACACGCTATGATTAGAGTATAACTTTTATGAGATTCATAATCAAATAAATAAATAAGTGCTTGAAAAAAACTAAAGTGTTTGCGAATGAGCAAACAAATATATAAAAAATACTAGTATGACATACTTTTGCAGTAAATTTCTCCCTCTCTTTCGCAGAGAGTTGCAGACTCTAAACGTTTTCGGCACTCCTTACAGTTAAAACATGTACTCTTATGCCATGCCTAGCAATTAAATAATACCACAACAAAAATTTAATGCAAATTTATTTGTAGATTGTCATCTCAAGGCTAAATATAGCAACAAATAATCGTTAGATATAAATACATACCGAACCGCCACCCATCATCTTCTCGGCCATATAAACAGCTAGAAAGTCAAAAGAATACAATAATTAGCGTAAAATAATGATATAAATATAATTAGTAATACCTTTTCCACATCGCGGGCATATATCAGCGCCGCCCCATTTCGGTTTGCCATTTGTGTGTCCAACAGGTGATGGTGGACCTGCTTTTGGTGCTATAAATGCCTGAGCAGTTTGCGGAATGTTGCTGGTCGGGGGACCGTTCTTATATTTCTGTCCGTCGTCCATCGATAGTGTTCCAGCTCCCTGTCCGTAGCCATATCTATCATCAATATATACTTGAATAGTGCCATTTAGATTTTTATACAAAATAATGTATACCCTTTAGGTCCAAATAATTTTCCATAACATGATTTACAAAATATATCGCCATCATGTTCTGTTAAATTACCACTATCTAGTCTGCGATTACATGATTTATTGGCTGTTTAAAAATTCAATAAAATATTAGCATTTCATATTTTTAATTTTCGCCTAAGTTTCATCTTTTTTTGATGTTATGTCAATGAGAAAAAATCACGAACACAACGATAAGTTTGATATTTCATGTTTTTAGACTTAGAAATGTCACAAAAAAATGAACCAACAGAAAATTGATAAGTCATATATCTAAACATCATAATATTAAGCATTTTTTAGATAATTAGTTTGACATTAAATTAATATTTGTTGATCAAAATTAATAGTAAACATGTTTAACCTTTTAATGCTATTATATTATTTAGTGTATGGTTAAGTAAATCAGTGTGTTATAAGAAATAAAAAATAAACGAGAACCTGTTAGTAAAATCTAAACAATAAAAGCAACTTAATATTATTCCAGCATAACAAAAAATAATAGTGATTATTATTTTTTTTGTTGATGGAAATCATATTTTAAGTGGAGGTGTGTAACAATAGCAAAATCTAATATCACTCACACTAATAATTGTGTTCAAAATAAATAATAGTTTCGAATTTCAACACATCTTTTGTTAAAAATTTTTTTGTTGATAACACAACAAACAAAAATTTTCGTAACATATACTTTAGTTTTTTTAGCTTTTATATTTATAGAAAATTTTGGGCACGAATTGTCTCAAATTTATCACGTATCACGTAAAATTAACAATAAGTTTTTATATTATATAATTGTTTCGAGGGTTAGAAGAAAGAAACGTATTTTGCGACACACTTTTCCCGTTATATTATAAAACATTATATCAAATTTAAAATATTATAACTTATGCGAAAAACTCTTACCACAAACAAAACACATCACATGAAAACTCTTTCCATTTGCCATTTTTTCTTCATTAAAATAAACCGTTTTGTTACAACGCGCACAAATTCCTGGCATCTTTTTTCCTTCTGTTATTTTTTTAAGAACCGAAAGCGATATCCGAATCAAAACGAGACACCAAAGCAACCAAAACTTTCTCTAAATGTAACGAATTGTAATTCGTTTTCTGCTAAAACAGAAAAAAATAAGTTTGTAACAAAATAATGAGATAAAAGCAAACTGTGCCTTAAATAGGCATTTGAATGAGTGAAATATGACCTTCAACAGCACTATTATATTAATATATGAATATAGACTATGATTGAATATAATCGGTATTCAACGTACAAACTTCGAAAACAAAACAAACTTCAGATTCAAGTTATCGGATAAACTGTTCTAATAAATGCTAACGCAGGTGTGAAATAACGAAAACACAACACAACTGAACGGAGAAACAAACATCTGAATAACTGGCACAGAAAACTATCGATAAGAATCACCACTAACATCGTTATACGCACAGTATTTCTACTCATACACTCAAGAGTGAGCTCACTATTCCAAACAGTTAGTTCTATACACTATATACTGTATTTCATTGAGGAAAGGAAAAAAGCTCGAACTTAACACGTGATATTTCTAAAGTTAATTTTTTGTTTCTTAAGCCTAAAGGTGTTCAAGCCTGTAAGTTTAGGTTTGCAAACGTGCAAACTTTTGTTATAAAAACATTAAAATGTTAATTATTCACAGAATATTTATACATTGTAATATTTACATTCTAATTTTAATTTATTAAAAAAACTGGTGTGCGAGACCTCATTCCACAATTTCTACATAATCATTGTTTGAGCCATAGCTTCTAAATAACTAAATAACTATAGTAAGTTCTATTTCACTTAATTCTCAAAATGCTGTGTACGAAAAGAGAATCGAGTTATCGAGTTTCAAGACATGTATTGCAGCTTTTCTGGAGATCTATTTTCCTTAAGTTTAGCTTAATTCAAAATTTTTGAATTATTCCACCTTAATTATTTTAAGTATATTAAATCTGTCAAAAATTATTTTTTCCTGTGCAGAATTATTGACTATATTCCTTTCAATAGTGTTTTCATAAAAGAAACGTAATAACGTAATGCTTAATTAATTTTCTTGATTTATTTGTCTTTGAAAAAATCAGCAAACAAGTGTGGCTCAGCTTAAGCTAAAAACTAGCTCAGTTGATGAAAAAGGCCCCTAAAAAGAATTAAGTTTAAAGCTCAAGCATTTAGTATTAATGATCATCACTAGTTAAATAACGTTCCCATATTTAAAACATATTTTAACCATAGAGGGCGGGCTCTTTATTTGATAATTTGAGTGCGAGTATTCTGTATTGAATACACTTTTTTAAACCTCATTCTGTCGTATCTTCGCAATCACAATGTGAACGATTGAAAAATAACTTAAATTGTTTATTGTTATAAATGTCATCACAATATAATTAACAAAAGATTCTTCATTTTATTTATAAATAACATATTATTTTTATAATAAAACAAATAAAAGTCTCTCTTAAATACTAAAATTCAATTATATAACGAAATTAATTAATTTTCTTCTCAATTATGATTACCGTTAACATAATTAATTAAAAAGTGTGCACACAAATACGTAAAGACATTTTCAACATATTTAGCTAAATGTTCATATAATATATTATTTCATTTCTAGTGATTCTGCGGTAAAACTAATAACTACTTATTGCACTCACAGTACAGTATATGCAGATAAAACTAATTTTTTTCATTACTTTTTAAATCTTTTTAAATGACATATTACTGTTAATAACATTACATCTAAATATTGATTGAAAAGTCTTTACAAAATTATGTCTTTTTAATTAAGCTTTTCTTTATTATTATTATTATTATTTATTATTTTTATTTTTTGATTTAAATGTTGAGATGGTTTTATAACTTATAATTGATGTAACGATGAAGTGTGTGTATGGCATGCATGCGATTATAACACAGAATTAAATGGCGTTTTTTGTATTAATAGAATCGATGAATTAAGTATCGCGTTGTTGTTGTTATTTCTCGTCGTTTTCTATCGATGATTATTAATAATTTGTTTTCCATCTACAATTTAATATTATTGATGATAATTTAGGCCTAAATTACTTATGAAGACTTGTGTTTGTACAGAAGACTTTTCCAAATTGTTGTCTTCTCTTTTATTTTGTCAGAATTATTTAAATTTAAAATAAAGTTGTTTCTAATAATAGCAAAGTTTATTTTTAATTTAATTTTTTTTGGCAATTTGTAACTCATTTTCACACGAAACACACGCACGAAAAAAGTTCATTTTGAAAAAGTGTTTATACAAAACTTCATCCCCGAGTGACTTGAAAAGTTTTTTTTCGTTAATTATATTATGAATAACGTTAGCCTATGGTGTGTTAATAAAATGCACAATAAGTTAAAAACACAGAAAGCTGTCACTTTCGCTCTGTTTTCGTAAATTATCGTTGAAACACAAAGCGGAATGAAAAATATTTTCATCAATAACACAACATTACTTCGTTAGGAACCGATTTCAAAAAAGAGTATTAACGATATCAAAATTAACTCTTGACTGAAAGTCGAGCATAATTTAATAAAATCAGTTATCATTATTATAATAAATATAATCACTTGTCGATTTCATTTTTTTGCACAGATTCTCAAATAAGAAAAATATCAAATAATTTAAATTTTTGTTTTGGTTTTTTTTGTTTCACACTTTATCGGTCTGCAGTTTGGGCTCCAGACTCAAACGCCTGCCATTAGTCATATTAGTTAATATTCTAGAGCTCTCTTGTATTCTCTCACTTAATAGTTTGGTCTCTCTATCGAATATGTCATTAGTGGCGTCCTGGTCTGATTTACACCGCGATAGAGCACCCGTTAAATTGGTTGTGCTAGTATTGACAACAGCGGCCACCAAACTAACAGTGTCCTCCGAAACGTGTAATCTAGTGGGCGATATGCTGTCCGATCCGCACGAACCGCAAGAACTGGTATCACTTAATTCTCTGGTGGGTCTTCTGCTTATTCGTGGCGAATGTTGATTTGTATTTCTTCGGCCTAATATTTGTGCCTGAATGTGATCACATATTCGCTTAAATCGACGAACGGGTCCTAAAATAAAGTAAGCGCTATCATAACATTTATAACATTTATTATTCTATTTCTAAATGACAATTATTTATTTATGTAATGATAATGGTTATAAACACTTGGAATGTCGATAACACCACAATAATGAGTCATTTATGGAGAAAAATAACTAAAGTTTTTTATTGAATGTTTTTCTGGCACAACATTTATCTTGTTTAAAGTCCGCACGCTTTTATTCACTTAAGTTATGGTTTCGATACTGATGGTTATGCCAGCGCTTCCGGTATAGAAATGTAAGTGTAATAAAAATTAATTGTATTCGTTCTTGAAGTAAGAACGCACGCCATATATCTATATTTAACAATGCATTTTTTACATCACACTAATAAAACATCTTTTTTATGGTTTAATAAAATAAAGTTTACTCTCGTTTCATAACGAAAAATAAATGTATAATGAAAAGGCATAGATTTTTTGCTTTAAATAAATGTCAACAACTTTTTTGAAAAATTATCGTTAAAATAAATTTGGTGGTAAAAACCTATTTTAAGTCTTTTAAGATAACACTGTGATGATTATTCTACAAACTTCTTTAATAAGTGAATAATACATAACTCATGTCTTCTTTATTACTCAACTTTTTTTGTTCGCATAACTTATGCAAAATTATTATTACTAAACTAAAGTCTGTCCGATTAAAACATACTGCGCATAAATATTTGTGTCACATTATGTTTTTAGTTAAAAACTACAGTATGATTGAATATACAACAGCCAGTGACTACATGTTAAAATTGTTTTTGTGGCTTTAAGGCTTTTTTATATAAAAAACAAAAACTATGTTACACGAGATTACATGCCTTATAGCAGCACATAAATCCATATTTGTTACTCTAAAAATTGCTTTTTCACTTTGTAAAGAACTTTATTTTCTTTTGGTCAATAAAGCTGGTCAACGAACAATATTAATTGATTGATTGATTTGAATGCTTGTGCAAACTAACAAGCATTCTATAATCTATATCACAATTATTTTAAATAATTTTTATCGATATGTTAATATTGTTTGTTGTTTATCTTTTAATATTTAGCATTTTTATACATACAGTATACAAAATAAATAATTTTAGAGCTCATTCTGACATTTGACTTTTAGCGAAACAATGTTTATGCTAACAGTTTCTCTTTTGTTTTGCTTTGCCATTGTCTGAAGTTTTTATGGGAATATCGATATAATTTATCATGTATTTAATAATAATACAATGTAATAATGATAATATTTAATTACCAGATATTAATGTAAATGTTATGCAATAAATGGCTGGTTTATCACCATTTTTGTCAATATTTCCATTGGTAGTGGTGGTGTCTTGCGGTGGTGTGGCGCAAGTGATGTCGACGTGAAAGCGAATATTTCGTTGAAACATAGCAGTTCCACCTGGCCTTTTGTACTCAACTCTGAACGACATCGGCGAAAGTACCGAATGGCTTAAGTCTGATATCTTAATGACGCGATTAGAATATAAACATTAATAATAACATAGAGTATTAATTTTTGAGAATAATGAGCGTACAGAGAGGAATGCGTGAATAAGGTCGGCTTTAATGCCAGATAATGGACGATCTTTAATAAGAATGACATGCGTTTCATCCCTTTCCGTTCCCATCAAACTTCCAAACCACGAACGCTTCGTTAATTCGGGCGATGAATCGGGAGTTAAACCGACGTCATCATAGATTGGTGCTAAAAGTTTATTAGCAATCGTTATATGCTTAATGACTCAATAAAAATTTAAGTATAGTCTGGTATTTTGCGTATTATTACAATTAGTATATTATTTAGTAAACAAAATAAAGAATAATTATAGAGAATTCTAGTCAAATATATATAGAGAAACTTAAATGATAATGACTCTAATTATAGACTAAAATGATCAATAAAATGAAGAGATTTAAAATTTTATTAGTTAGCAAAGAATTTTATTCGTTAAGAATAATAAATTCTTTCTTACTTTGCATTTTCCTGCGATGAAACCTAAAAAAATAAATGCAATGAAATGAAATATTTTTAATTTAAAATATTTGTGTGATTAGAATATGAATACCTTGGACTTCCAAGGAAACTATTTTTAAGAGTATTGAGCCGCGACTTCCAGTATGGCTGAGAAAGTGGAGAACCTGGAGGTGTTTCTAAGCACTCTTCGTTATTCACTGTTCGATGAGGTTTTGGTGAGTTTAAAGGCGAAACTAACAGGTTGTTGGCACCACTTCCACTATTCCTTCTGCCAATGTTTCGCCTATGAATTGGCGTACAGTTTATATAAACTTTAGTGCTTGAATTGATGCTATAAACCAATAAATGCAAATCAAATGAGTTTGTTTTATTGCAAACCATTTGCTAATTAGTTCATTACCCGTACGGAAACCGTCTTGGAGTGATTGGAGAGCCATCCGCGAGCATATCCAGCGCATGTCGAGGTACTGATGATCCCGGCCTGACGTCCACTCTTTTTCGTGGCGGATCAGCTAACAGTACATACATATCATTGTCAATAATGTTTTATGATAAAATATTTCAAATAAATAAGACGACTTTGTCACACCTGATTCGGATCTATTTCTGATGATGGACTCCGTCTCGTCTTCGTAAGAAGGTTTACGACGCTTCCGGTCGAGTAACAAGTAATAAATCACTTTTTCTGTGTTGTGACTGTTATCGAAAAGATTAAATGGAAACAAATAAGCGGAGAAAAAAATAAATCAGCAAAAGCAGAAGTGGTTAAAACATATCCGTTGAATACGACTGTTTAAGCTTATCACTTACTTAGCGCATAGTAAGTCCCTTAAAAGCTTTTCCTTGTCTTTAAAACATCCGAGGGATGTCATATTTGTTAAAACATCGGGGTCTACATCATCCATTGTCGGTATGATATGCGTCTATATTCATAATAAAGAGAAAATAGATGAAAATCCATTATAAAGTACTCTCCATTCACTTGTCATTCACTGGTGTGATGCATGAAATATGACAATAAACTATTTATCTTTTCGCGTTCAGTTTACACTCTATTTCGAAATTAAAATAACAATATGTCTGAATAGAAGGTTAAGTATGTTTTTGTGAGCTTTTAATAAGGATTTACTTTTTTATATTAATATTTGAAAGCATGAGTTATGAGAATGTCATGTTTGCTTTTGATTTGAATTTCCAATCAAATTTAATTTTAAAATCACCCAAAATATTGATTTATACGAGTTTAAAATAGCAATCACTTTCAATTGATTGCCTCTTAAAAATTAATGACTCGTTTCAGTTATTTTTGTATGTGCTGTACAATAAATATTTTATACTACTATACGAACTTAATGTTTTTTACTTTTTTATAGAAAAAAGATAGTTTTTTGATATATGATAGTTATATTTTAAGTTTCAAACAAACAGAGTAAATGACTGCACTTCCCTTCCCTCTCATCTTTCATAGACTATTATACCAATTAATCATTTTACAATTTTAATACGAAAAAATTTATAAAATTAAGCAGTGATTAAGTTTATATATTTAACAATATTGCTCTAATATTTAAAGATTTAGGACTAGTAAGCTATCAATTCATGCTTCGCGTTTCACCCGCATTTTATGCGATAGAAGACAGCGATTATACATTGTAGATAGTAGTTGGCACAAAATACCCGAAATCGAGTTATAAACCTTAATTAACTCCATGACTAATAGATAAGTGAAAGTGTTAACCTAAAAAGGGTAAATTCACCGGTTATTAGCGGTAATAAACCACGTAATATGTGCTAATTGTAGTTTCTTTGAATCGGTATATTTAATAAATATTAAATGCAAGTTTAACGCATCTCTTTAATAATCAATCCATTAGTCGCTGGAATTATTTTCGTATTTTCTAACTCATACTTTGTTTGAATAGAAGTCACTTTAAGCTTATATGGCTATTTGTTATGTGCTGCACATTTTGAAAGAATTTTGGTGAGAATATAAGAAAAACGTATATTGAAATTTAGAAGTTTCAAAGTAATATAAATACGAAAACATAAAAAACCTTTTAAGATGTTATGATTCAAATGTGTTATAACACTACTAATACTATTATGGAGTAATTTAATTATCAACATTTATAGAATAAAATGTTAAAATACTTTTTTGCAAAAGAAATAATTGGGAGAAATAGAATTATTTTTTAAAACTATGCTTTATGTTATATGAGTTAATTTTTTAATTTTTTAGAAACTATTCTAAATTGTTCTCGTTTAAAGATATTCTTGTGTCCAAATCTATATCTTTTAACTAGTGATTTGTAAACATATGATTTAAACTTCAGACTGAAATGATATCAAAATTTAGAAAATCTTTAAATTTCCACTCATTTTGTTTTATTGGATAATCAAAACTATAGCTCAAATTTTATGTAGTATTCCATTATAGATAATCAGATGAATCATACAATGATAAAGCAACTCTATAGTTAAAATAGAAAACATATGTTTAAACTGCTTAAAGATAAGCTTTCAAACATAGGGATATGCGAGTAGGGTCTCAATGATTTATGCAGTTTTGATTTATTGCATTTTCGAGAGTAAAGCGCAACAAATTGATATCATATGAACAATTTGTAACTTTTAAATAATTTTTTTTATTTAATATAAGCCACACCGTTAAACAGTAAGATTTTGATGCAATTAATGTAAATTTCAAGGAAAAATATCTGACTTTGAAGAATGAGAGTAAGTAACAAAAAAGTGCAGATCAATAATTTTTGCCATTATAACTCCAAAATTTCAGTAAAATGTCACTGAATTGTCATTTATTGAATTGAAATATAAATACAAATCGATATAGTATTTCGATTAAAATACTTTCTCTTTTTTAGTATAGACTATTTCAAGAAATCGTCAAAAATTTATAAAAACATTAATTATGTCGGCCATTGGAAAGCTATAATAGCTTTTCTCATGTTTTCCGAATTTATCAGAAAGATGTATAGACGTGTTTGGAATTCGCATATAAGAATTTAGGAATTCAAGCAAATAGACGTACTGTAGGTCTAGTAAAAATAGTAATAAATACCTGTACGACTTCTTTCATTGGAAGTTCGAGTTCAAGTTCAGCCTTATTTCCACTAAATTAATACAAAAAACACAAGAGAGTTTCAACGAGTATTAGGATTTGAGCATAACATCGAAGTTTCAATCAATAACATACGTTGTTACCCACGGGTGTCGAGTCACTTGTGCTAACTGTAACAAAATGAATAAATTACATAAAACATTATTAACTTTGGCATTGATTCTTATTATTTATATTCAAACAAACATATTTCACAAGCATATCAAGTTCTGATTGATTTAGGAATGAATGTTCATTCCATCTAAATTTACGACTTCTAGATATTTTTAGTAAATAAGTGTTAATATTTAATAATTAATAATTAATAAAAAAGAATTGGTTTAATAATGCATTTAAATAGCATTCTATTATAATACTAAATACGCTTTACACACACTTTAACCAAAACTGCAAATAACCCAAATTTCATCAAATACAGAAAAAATCTAAATGTTGTTTTCAAAAGAAAAATTTTCGATTATATATATGAGAGAGACTTTCAGCAACAAATTTATATGATGATATTGGAGATAAAATGACTTTAGCCCACAAGTCGTTTGGAGCACTTTTTATTGTTATGAAGATATTGGTTTATGTGTGTAACAAAGCAATGAGCCGTTGGGTACTGTTCGGTAACTGTAAATGGCTGTATGGCTGTATGGAAATACGACACTACCAAATATAACTCATAGTAAAAATACTTATAAAGAAAAGCAAATAGCAAAGTAGCTTATGTTCATCAATCTTCGCCAGAAAGAAAGGAGGAATGCATTATTAGGTTGGTGTGAATAATACTGTTTACGTAGATCTCAAAAAATTCTTTATGTCACATATGAATCCTTCCGAACAGAGAAAACTGAAAATCTATTGTCAGCTATCGATTCACTTTTCGCTTTTCTGACTGACTATGCACTTGTCTGTGTGTCTGATACTTTTAATAAAACCATACTATGGTATATCGGTTATACTGCATCATAACGTTTATATTGTTCACAACTTTCTTAATCGATAAAACAATGGAGTGATAGTGATATTCATAATTGCTTGCAAACTACATTGCAAATCGTACACTGTTGGCACTGTTTAATGAAGTGACTTTCAAATATTAAAACTAATTTAAGTTCAATCTAATTGTTTCTTCTTCAAATACAACTAAAATTTTTAAGACTTACGGCTGTATTTCAAAAGTAATTAAATTTAATAAATTTTTCATTTTAAGCTAAATTGCATTTTCGAGTACTGTACTTAACCCATAAATTATTCATGTATAAAAACTTTGAAATAGAATCTCAACGCACAATAAACTAAAAAACTCGATTCAAAGTCTATTTTGAGTCTTTTATATTTCTTTTGAGTGCTTGATATTTAATCCAGTATTGAAAACTTGAGTGTAACATCATTTTGTAATCTAATAGATTGTGCAAAATCTGTACTAATGGTAACTGAATTGAAAATAACTTAACTTTAATTATAATAAATTACCTGTTTTTAAAATATACTTAAAATTATTAATTCTGTTATTATGAATTATACAATCCTTTTAAATTAACCATTAAACTACTAGTATTGTGCTCAAGAAAAAAAATATTCCACGAAAAAACTTTATTTTTTGATAAGAATTTTTGATTAGATTAATGTATTTTACTGTATAGTGAAATATTAATAGAGTTGAAAAATGCAGAAATGCTGAGATAAGTAAAAGCAATGCAAAATCGATATTTAAAATTTTTCGCTCTGTTTATTATTTATTAAAATCAAGAGCAATTCAGCTAGAATTTGAATTAATAATTTATTTTCAAGTTTTACAAATAATACAGATTTAAAAATTTAATACTTATCATTAAATATAGATCAAAGTTCTCAATTAATAATATTTGTAGAGAGGTTTTATTCTGCAGTAAAAATGTAACAAAATAGAGATTGTAATATATAGAAGTTAACCGAAAATCTTAACTTTGATCTTAACTCCTATAAAAATTGACTTGTTTTTTACTTTAAAAATAAATTTTGAATTAACATAATTTATTAGTCATATTTTATGACTTCTTAGTTTATAATTTCAACATTAATTTTATCAAAATCGGATTTGACGACCCGCCCCAAGATTTTTGAGATTTAATTTAGCATACCTCCTAGAAGTTTGGACCGGAGTGTACATTCATATCACTTATTATATTAAAAAAAACGATGTCACTCTCTCTCTCTCTCTCTCTCTCTCTCTCCGTCACGTTCTCCTACAATACTAAATTGAGTTGTGTTTCAATAATAAATTTTAAAAATTTTCAAGAAATGAATTTTATATTTGAAGTTTAACTTTTTAAAAAAACGATATAAATTTTCAATAAATTTTATTGTTGTGCGTTCTTACGGGTTGGTCT
>JAQIVF010001824.1:0-12629 GCA_034698365.1 Steganacarus magnus | reverse complement strand
AATATGGTTATCGACTTTTATTTTTATGGTGTCAAGTATTTAGAAGTCATTGGTTTACCAAAAATTGCATTTTATTCTATATCAAGAATGAGAAAATTTATGTTAAACCCGACTATTATCTGTGCATTCAACTATACATTTATCTTATTTTTTTTGATATCAAAAAAGAAATAAGAAACGCATTGTGCAACACATAAATACTTAATAGACATGTTATGAATGCAGCACACAAGCCATAGGTTTATTTTTAACAGTATTATAATACCTTACCTTTGATATATTTTTTGCGAGTCAGTGTTTTGAATGCTACCGCAAAATTTTTTGTGTGCACTTCTAAAGTGTAAAAAAAACAATACATCGATTGTTTTTTGTTGTTGATTCTAATTTGTCAAATTTACTTGTCATCCAGAAAAAAATGCCCAGAAATGAATGATTGCACACAATTTAATTACGCGTTTGCGAAAATTAGATTTAAATATATTCACAATTAAATAAAAAAGATCAGTTAAAAGTTATAAGAGTATTAGTTTGCATATTACTGTTACATAATTTCCGCAGTGTTGTGTTTCCCAGTTTAGACAATGAGAAAGAAAAACGGTTCGCAAGAAAACTGCATCGAAATTCTCCGATTTTCTAACGCGTTGTCTCAAACGAGTTGAATAAATTTGCTGTGACATAGAAAATATCGCGCTTAAAATACAATTTATGGGTAATGGTGTTCACTGAATGTGCGGCGTATAATAACCCCTCAATTTTATTAATTTTCCTTTACTTTAATACACACGCTATTTTAAAATCAACCAAAATGAGGTCTTGTCTGCCTGTGTATGTATGTGTGTTGTGTGTGTTGTGTGTGTTGTGTGTGTTGTGTGTGAATTGCATAATATTTTACCGAATGTATGTGATAACGCCGTTCAGCAGTACAGTAATATAAGCTTTATAACTAGTTTTATAAACTTTCTATTAATAGTTAATATATGTATCTCTAACTTTATCTTTTAATGTGCAGTATGTCTTAAATTTTATGGAACGTTTTGTATTGCATTGCAAAAAAAAAAGATGCTATCGAGAAAAAAAACCTATTAATTTTAATTTATTTTTATTTTTTTATTCGTGAAAATTAATTTTACAAAAATTATTTTATTTTTTTTCGACGTTTGTTCTTTTGTAATCTATAATTGAAAAAAATAGGAGAGCATTATTATAATAAGATTTCACACTCGAATAGATATTTGCGGTAAAAATATTAAAAAGCAAATCTCAAGTCAGGCAAAAATTTCATTAGCGTTGTTGTGTTGCGCTTGAACTCTGAAATTTATTGAATAAAAATAAAGACATCGCATAATAGCATCGTATTGGATCTGGAAATTAACATTAATATATAATTTAACGAATTTAGACTTAATTTATGGTACCCTCTAATAAGCATAAATAAGAAAATTTCAACGGATAATATATATACTCTTACATTTATATATATGCAGTGCCAAATGTTTTTTTACGCATAATTTGTAAGCGATAATAATAATTGTTAACTTCTAATATTCAAAGTGTTCGCAATTATCAGTAGTTTTTATTTCATTGATCTATATTATTACTATAATTATTCCTAAAAACTTTGTATCATAAAAAGATATTTGATTTTTTTCCACATTCATTTATTCATTCATTCATCGAGCAAAACAACACTAACGGGCAACAAAAAAGAGCAAACTAACGCAGAAAAAGAAATCTAGAAAAAAATTGCTTGAGGCATCATCACAGGTAATACGAAATGCGAAAAAAATGTAAACCAATAGCAAAAAGCACACACACACACACACACAGCGTTGTTGTGATCCGTAATCAGCACACATACACACACAGTGAACATAACATAAAGCAAAACATTGTACGAAACAAATAAGCTGCGACTCTCTCGCGGAGCAACGAGCAAATGCGATACGAAGAAAAAAACCTGTAAACCACTTTTTTGACTGCGCTGTGCGTGTAACAGTTTAAGCGCACATTTTATTTATTTAGTTTATATATGTAAGGTATTTGCAAAAGTCATTTTGAGTCCGTAATACGTGTCCGTTTACTTCTATCATCAGCTTTCCGTATGTTATTGCAAATAACAGTGACTAATATGGATGTTACGTGCGATGTGCAGCTATTGCTGAAGATACTGATAGCGGTGTGTTTTGTGATCGCGTTTTACTTGACGCGCAAGTTTATCGCAGGCGGTGTTTGCCGCTCGAAAGCCAGACTCGATGGCAAAACTGTTGTGATTACCGGAGGTAACTGCGGTATCGGGAAGGAGACGGCAATAGAGTTGGCTAAACGAGGTTAGAAAATCAAATCTGTATTGCGTGCTGTTTTACAGTTTTTACAAAAGTTTCTCAAAGTTCAACCATAAAGAAGATGGTAAAATAAGTATTTGTGTTAATTACTAATACAGGCGCTCGTATCGTATTATTGTGTCGCGACACCGAGAAGGCGAAGCGCGTGTCCGACAAAATTGTGGCACTGTATCCGACCAGTCAAGTGCTGATACACCACTTGGACCTGTCGTCGCTGGCGTCGGTGCGCGAGTGCGCCCAACTGGTGCTGCGCAGCGAAACGCGTATCGACATACTGATCAACAACGCGGGAATCGCGGCAACACCGCAGTGGAAATCGGAGGACGGCAACGAAGTGCAGTTCGCCACCAACCACTTGGGCCACTTTTTGCTCACACATCTGCTGCTGGATAGGCTCAAACAGACGCAGAGCACGTCCAGAATTATTAATCTGTCATCGATCGCTCACTACAGTATGAAAATAAGTTTTTGTTTTTTTTGTTTGAAAATATATTTTGATAACTGTTTGTTTTTCGAATAAGTTTCTAATTTCTAATCAGTTTCCTGGTGAAAGTGCTTTAAACGCAGTGTTTTATTGCCCATAGCAGTAATTTTATTTAATTTTACTTTTTTTCTTTTTTGAGTGTCGAATTAATTAGGCTACGAATGAGTGTTGTATTTAAATAGAGTGCGTAAATAAAATATGCTTTATACAGCAATGGTATTTTCAGAAAATTTTTTTATGAATAAATGAAAATATAATTTCTTATGATATATCGTCTCAATACTAGGACACACACTCGCAAATGCTTGAGAAATTTTTTTATTTAGTTTTATTGTATATGTGTATGTGTCTCGTGCGCTAAGATGGATGTAATAATGATAATTTATAATTTTGTTTGCGAGCGAAATAATCATCATAATAATCAATCATTTGGCATACATATTGCAAAAATAGAGCATTGATAATTTTTTTATTGTCATTTTTCTCTCTGAAGAATCTTTTATTTTTTAATAAGAATTTTTTTTAAATAATTTTCTTTCTCTAAAAAAATATTTTAGAATAATTTTGTTTATTTTTTTCGTTCGCCGTTGCACTCTCGTGTTACGCATATTAATCGCTACAATAATCTTTATAGAGCATAAAAATATTATTAAAACAAATCAATTTTTTTCTCTGTGTGTTCTTTTATTATTTTTTTATCAGTTTATTGATCTACAAAAAATAATGATCTTTATTAAAAATTAATTAAAACACATCTAACTAAAACAATTTAAAAAATAATTATTACCCATTAAAGTACTGATGTTGAACTAAACATAAAATTTTACGTTGTTTTTGTTTTGTTGAATCTCTCTCTCTCTCTCTCTCTCTCTCTCTCTCTCTCTCTCTCTCTTACCCCCGTTGTTAACAAGTAGCTAACATATAGCAAGTCAATGCAGATAACAATTTGTTTTTTTCTCGTTTTGATCATTTTTTTAGTTCTCAAGTATGGGTTCATTCATTTCTTTAATGGGTTTCGTAGTCATAAATATTGATAATTAGAATTAGGCTTTTACTACGTTTTGATACGTGAGAGAATGATTTTAAAGTCGTCATCATTTATATCTTTAATGCGGATATCGTGCGATAGTTATAATTATTCTTTACAGATCAATTTTATTTTATAGTCTTAGGAATAGTTTGGCAAAAAATCGTACTTAAATATTCGACTTTATAAAAAAAACTTGTCAGTTATATAACGGTTAGTTAATACTCTTTTATTACTCAAGAGCAGTAAAAGAAGCAATTTATTTGTTATAAGAGGATTATTTTATACTTTACTTCTGATTCTAGTGATTACAGGATGTGTGTAAAATTGAATGAGACATTTTTAGTCGAGTTTTTTTATTATAAAATTAAAACTTTTAATTTATTATTATATATAGAATTAAAGCTTAGAGTCTATTCTTTAAGAAAAAATGGTCTAAAAATTTTTTTTTTTATATTTTTAAAAACTTTTTCAAAAATTTTCGAAAACGCCATTTTCACCATTTTAAAATGTATATTTTTATTGTTAATTTTGAATTTTTATTTTTAAAATTTAAGTATATTTTTGACGACATTTATGTGAAATTTAATTTTTGTTTAATCATTTATATTCTAATGATAAAAGTTTTACATAGAAGCAAAAAAATACTATTAAGTAAAAAATATAATATTTTAAAAAATAATGGAAAATCCATATCTCTCAAGTGAAAAAATGTCTCATTCAATTTTACACACACCCTGTAGACCTCAATTTCACGACTACTATAAGGCGTACATTTTACTGAAAGAATTTACATTACAGTATATGTGCGCATACCTTTAAAACAAAATAAAATTTTTAATTCAATCATATAAACCTGTCAAGTTTGATATTACTTTCATTGATTGTAGATTCATCTTCAGAATTAGTTGTTGTAGTAAATTCTATTAAGAAACTTTATTTTTCAAGAATATATATATATGCTTTTTTCAAAACCGCCTTTCAAGTTGAGATACTTTATGACCATTAATAAGCGACATATGTATTTCTAATTTACATTTTCATTTTGCACATTTTTACTGTATTACAGTTACTGTAAAAATCTATGCTTTCGCTGAAGCCCAGAGCTCCATGCCTCAAGGCTATAGTAAAATGGGGGTAAAAAAGTAAACTTAAGTTTTAATTGCACAGTATATAATTCATAAATGGTTTTAAGTATGCCACTATATTTACGAGACACAATTTACAGCGTTTCCGAATAAAAAAATGCAAAAATAATTTAAAGTAGTATTTTTTCATAAGTTTGATAAAAAGAATTCACAAAATTAAGCGTCAAACGGTAAAATACATAAATATCTTAATACCGATCAATAAAAACTGTTTATCTTATAGCTTATATAGCCTTAATAATAAATAAAAACGATCGCGTGTTAAGTTAGCATACATTGATAATGAACTAAAACACGAACACACAGTATTTATATCGAAATACTAGTTTAACACTTCCTGGAAGTGAATGTATATTTAAATAAAAAACCAGCAATTAAAATGTGCTCATTTTATAATTTTCTCGTTTTTTTGTGTGCATAAATAGTCGGTCGCATACATATCGACGACATTAACTTGGAAAACAATTACAAACCGATTCGCGCGTACGCGCAATCAAAACTGGCCAATATTCTGTACACCAGAGAACTGGCGCGTCGCGTCAAGGAGTTCAATGTGCACGTGTATGCGGTACACCCGGGCGGTGTGCGCACCAGTTTGGGGCGTCACATGTCCACCGCTTTTAATCCGGTCGCGCACTACTTTTTCGTGTTTGCCGGGTATTTATTTTTTAAGAGCGCCAGACAGGGCGCGCAAACCACGATTTTTTGCGCGGTGGATGAGGACGCGGGCACGCATTCGGGCCTATACTACGCTGACTGTAAAGTGACGAAACCGAGCAGTCGTGCCGCTGACGACGTTATGGCGAAAAAGTTGTGGGAATTGAGCGAAAAAATGTGCGGTTTAACAACGCAGTAGCGATGCTTTTTGTTTATTATGAACTTCATTATTTTTTTTTGATTTTTTATTAAAATAAATTTTAGTTTTTTTAAAATAATTTTTATGTTAAATATTTGTTAATTTTATGTGCAATAATAATAATAACTGATGGAATCAAATTTTATAACATTATCTCTAGAAGTAATAATGTTTAACTAGTATTAATAACGTATTAATAAATTTTTTTTTTCTTATCATTAGTTAGTAAGTATTAAATTCAGGAAATTCCGCATAATTATTTGCAGGTCGAAAAAATACTCGGTTAATCAGCAGAGCAAATAAAAAAATCAGTTTAATTCATTAAACTTTAATAAAATCGAAGAGTATATGTATCATTTAAAATAAGCCGTAATACGTGCACTAAAAATTCAGTGATGTATTTTAATTATAGAACTTTATAGTATAATTCCATATTTATTATCGAATTCAATCCAATGAAGTTCACAAATTAGCGATTCTTTTCTGAGTTTCTATTTTCATAATTTTCAGAAAAAATACGACCATAATTGCAATGATCTGCAAAATATTATTGGTTAATATTGGATGACAAAAAAATTATTTTTAGAGAGCATGTTAATAACTTTTAACTAATAAAAGTGCAAATAACTTTAGCAATAATGTTTTGCGAGCGCATTTTACCTCATAGGACACCACGTAATTAATGATAAATAAATTCCAATAATAAAAACCAATCTTCTGTTTGCTGAGCGCTTCAACAAATGATAGCATCTAAAAAGTCAAATATTCTTTTAACTATTAGTTTATTGTGACATATATTAATGCAACTGCGAAAAAAATAACCTTAAATTTTTCAATAATAGTAACTTTCGTGTCATCTTTGATAGTGAATAGCAGTTTAATCAGTAACTTATAGGATAGTCTTGCCTCAAACGCAAGCGAGGACAATGTTTTCAGGAAATAGCAATACATTCCCAGCGAAAACAGGTCCATGTAAATCAGTTTTAGACGAATCGCTAAACTCATTCTTCCCATTATTAGTCGAAAAAGGAGAACACCCATCGCAGTGGTCGCGAATGACACCAAGAAGAAGACAAATTTTGCCCAATAGTTGCGATTATAATCGCTAATTTCCGAATACGTAGCATTTAGTTCCCGAATTATTTTATCTATTTCGGCGTAATTTTCCAGATGTTTTCTGGTTGTCAGTAACTTTATTTTGTTGTTAATTTGACTAAGTTTTAATTTGAGATAATCGCAGATAATTAAGAGATAAATAATAGACCAGAGAATAATTTTCGACACATATATCCAGCCGAGAGTAGTAACAAAGGTCCAGGGAATAGCGCAGGTAAATATTTGTACTACAGTACTATTGAGAGCCAGCGGTAAAAAGCATAATAAAGCTAAAAATAGTGGTAATATAAAATTAACATTGGAATCGATGAACTTTACATAGAGGTGCGATTTTTTGAGAAACTTGTGAATTGCTTCGGTATTTTTCAGCCCAATACTGATGGGCGACACTAAACCGGCAATCATTTCGAACACTTTCATATAGTTTGGTGTTATGTCGCTCAGATAATTCCAAACATTGATTATTTGCAGCGTAATAGAGAGAAGAAAGTATTGCAGAATCAGTAAATTAGAGTATCGCCGGATGTGTAGAAAGTGAGAAAAATCACCGATTATCAGAAATATATCCGAGTCGTCCGGTAATGTTAATGAATAAGTGGCTCGAATGCATAACAGGGTTGACACAATAAAAACCAACAGTGGATTTTGGTAAATACTTCGCTTTTCTAGTCGTACAGAAGGGTAGAGCGAGAGTCCGATTTTGTAAAAGTGACTGCCGGCCGACTTAATTATTAGATCCCATGGTAATAATTTTTTTGCGTCTATCAGCGTCTCAGCTTTTGTGCTGTGCCAGTGGTGTACGCGACGAAATTGTCGTCTTTTCATTTTATAATTATTATTATTTTTTTAAATAAATAAATTCAATAAAAATAAACAATAAATTTCTAATTGTGTGCTTATATTTGATTTGTTTTACGCTCACTTTCTAACTCATAAAATAAAATTTTTTATTAAAGCTATTATAAAAATTTCTCAATAATTATGGTTTTTTAAAAAAAAAATTGTACCTAAGATTAATTAACGAGTATCATTAGATATAAAAAATTACTTCATTTATTCTAAAGAACTCATACTAACGATAGTATGTCCAAAGTGTCATAACAAAATAATAAATTTCTTAAAAAATATATGCTTACATTATTTTAATTTAAAAAAGTTATTCATATGTTATTAGAATGACTTTCAGACAATTTTAATTTTAAATAAGTTAAATTAATTTAATACATTTCTTGTATTCGCTGACTTTGTTTAAGAGCTGTTATGTATGTCTCGAATCGAAATCAAATAATATGATTGATATCATCGAATGTTATTCTTCGCATTAAGAATAAATTTTAAATTTCGATTTATTTCAAGTTACAATATAATTTACTGATTATCGATTTTCTAACTAAGATATTACAGTATAAACAAGCAAATAAATTCAAATAAAGCTAATGACTAAGTTATTTATAAAAAAGTAATTCAGTATTTAATTTTTTTCTCTAACTTCGATAAAATCAAGGAAAGTGACTCTGGATTTGAATTTATGCTCCGTCCGTCAGTTTCACACTTTTGTATCAATTATAAATTAATGACCAGAATTTTAAAAAATTAAATAAAGCTTAAAAAACTATTGTAAAAATATTATGGTTTAATAACTTATTATATTTTTATTTTTTAAATGAATGAATAGTTAAAACAAAATAAATACATTTTAATTCGACATAATCGCATAAACGTCTGCGCGCAATGTTAATTCAAAATACTTTATATTAAAGTTATAGAAACATTTTGCATATGCGTTAACTAATGTCTAGTTAAGCCTTGAAATTCACACTATAAAAAAAGGATAAATTGATACTGGAATTCTTTTTCATAATAAATATGAGTTAAAGTATGCAAGCCTCAATAACAATAGTTGATCACCAAATGCTCCAAAAATTAAAATTATAAAAACTGTACTTTAAAAAAATATATGCAGTATATAAAGTGTACTTAATTACTATGTTATTTTAATAGTTTAAATCTTCAATGAGGTATGAGATCAGGCCATTCCGTCAGTGTATTACTCTGATTGCGCGAGTTTTCACATATTGTTTTCAATTCATTTATTTCTAACATAAGCGTCGCATTCTTAGATAACAACTCATCGCAATTTCTTTTCCACACAGTATTGATGCTCTCGTTCTCCGATGTTAATTGCTTCATCGTATCAACAAATCTCGTATTTTCATTCAATACTTCATTGAATTGCTTGTTCAACACCAACAAACTGATTCGATCGCGCGAATTCTCTTCACTCAACTTCTTAATGCACGTGTATTTCGCAGCCAATAGTTTCACGCAGTTGTGTTTCGCGCGATTGCCATTCCTCTCACCACAATCACCGCATACAGCTTCCGGACTGTATGGACATTCGTTAACGTGTTTCCGGTAGCTATCATAGCTTATCTGTTGCGGACAACCATTATTGAAATTAAGACAACTCAGCGTTAGTCGACTCAGAGTATTGGTAACTATTAGTGACGGCAGAGTTAGTATTTCGTTAGAAACTGTTTTTCTACAGTTCGGACACTTGCTGTTATTTTCAAGCCATTTACTAATACATTCATAGCAATACGTTTGTCGACAGCACTGCATTACCCGCGGATCGACGAATATGGCCAAACAAATGCCGCATATCAGTCGGTCCTCTCTCTCACTGACGTCAATAATTTGAAATTTTTCAATGCGGGACATGTTTTAAAACAATTTTAAAGTAATTGCCGCTTGTTATAAGTTAACAGGTTTTAGATGTGCGTTATGTTAATAGTTTTTAATATTTTCTATTTAGAAATAGATAATTAAAACCATTTAAGTTTATAATGATATGATATTTTTTTAAAAAATAAAATTTAATATTTACCTCAGCTATAAATTAATATTTTTGTTGTTGTTTTTAAATTTTCTTGATGCAAACGCGCTTTTCTAATTGCGAACGAAAGTGTTGTGACATTGATATAAGCTAGAGATGAGCATTTTAGTCCGCCTAACCTTAGGCTTAGGCTATAGGCTGAGCCTAAGCCTTAATTTTTCATAGGCTATAGGCTTGAGCCTAAGACTAAGACTTGAGAGATTTTAGGCTTAGGCTCCTACAGACTTGTCTACATAATAGGCCGCCTAACCTCTAGGCTGTAACACTATATGCAAAAATACATGTAAAATAAAAATTATATTTACTAAAAAAGGTTATTAATTAAAAATTAAAAACCTTATGTTACAGTGATTTCTTTAGATTAATTTATATATTTTATTTGTATTTATCTTTAAATCGATTAATAAATGTTAGATTTAAAAATTGATTTTAATTGTATCGACGTTTAATTTTTTATACACAGCCTAAATAGGCGGCCTAAGGTTTTGACTCATAGGCTGAGCCTAAGACAGCCTATAGTTTTTTAGCAGCCTAAGCCTAAAGCCTAAGAGATCTCTAAGTCTGCCAGCCTAGAGACTCTCACCAAGTCTTAGGCTCAGCCTAAATTCTCATCTCTAATATAAGCTTAGTGTAACGTCAATTAATTACATAATAAAAGTATTACATAAAAGTAGTGCACTCTATTAAATGAGACGCACATTATTTGATGATAAAATTTGTTAATAAAGTTTATTAAATAAACCATAAATACTAGACTAGTGTATACTTAATATAATTGATTATATAGTTTTATGTAACAAAATCTATTTAATAATGTTGCGATGAAAACTTAAAACTATTAGTTAATACTAGATTCAAAAACAACGTTAATCTCAAGTAATTTGTTCGGTTAAATAAGTGAATGACCGAATGGATTGAAATGCCGAACCACATGCCACACAACCCTCCGATATAACTGAACAAACTCTCGAACGTTATTCGCGGTGTTTCGTGCATCGTTAGTATCGGAGTGCGATCATCGATGTATAGATTCAGCGATGTTTTCCAGTTTTGTATCCTATAGTTGTCATCCTTTTGTTTTGTGAAGTAATAGATATCTTCCTCGCAATCAATCGGACAAAATCGTTGACAATATTTTGTTAATAGATTTTCCTCATTCAGACAGTTATTATTAATGTCTGGTTCACAGTAATCAACACTAGATATGCTATTCTCGTAGTCAGCGATAATTCCAGAAATATTCCACACATGACAGCCAAACATTTTTTCGCAGCGTTTGATCACACAATTTCGCAAACACTGTTCGTGTGATTTTGAATAGAAAAATTTCGGCGAATCTGAATCATATTTACTACAATCACTGCTGTAAGGAAAGCCTAAATAGCTTTTCGATATAAATATGAACATATAGCTGCGAACATCGAACGTCTTTTCGATATCTAGTGTACCAATGAAATGCGGTAAATGTCTTGAACTGTGTATTATTGCCACAAATGTCTGGTAATCTAGCAGTTTAGTGACGGTTGTTAAGTGAATCACTAGATTGGTATGACTCGGTTTGAATAGGTTTGGCTGAGAACTGTTCGGTTTGACGGACGAGAATGTCACACATTTGCCAGTCTGTAGCGGAACGTTGTTTATAATCCAGTAAATCATTTTGATTTGAATTTGAGTGTAACTGAAACTAGTTTGAAAAAATTCAGTTATGTATTCTCCGTCATAATTGTAACTTCCATTACTCGCTGAACCGAAATATTTGTAATCTATTAATCGCATAAAAAACTCGCGGTTGTATTTGTTAATTATTTTTGTCGCATAGCTTTTCCTCAGGCTATTGTAATATTTAAACGTTATCTCACTGGTGTTGCGATTTATTTCCAAGTTTTTATACATTAGTTTAAATTTATTGAAAATATCAAAAACATGTTTGGCTTCGAAACACAGCGACACCGCAGGCATTGGTATTTTATCGGTGTTGTAGTGTTTGATCTTCAAATTAAAATAACTCTCGAATTTTAAATAATTACACAATTCAATTGTGGAATGAATTAATAGGTAAATTGAAAAAATTGCGAAAATAATTACCTAAAATAAAAAAAATTAATTGATTATCATTCACTACAAATTATAATTGATTTTTTAGTTTACCCTCGAATATTTTATTAAGTGTGAAATTTTAAATTTATTAATTAGACGCGACATTAAATTTAATTTTTCGACGCAAATCAGTCTAGTATTTAAAAATTTGAAAAAACTGGCGATAATCGCTTTGAAATCATAGAACGATAATCCGTTCCATAATCCAAGCAAACCTCCGAGTGATGCGAAAAAATATTGAAAATCCATTACCGGACTGTAAGCATAAGTGGAGTAGTAGTAACTATCGGGGCTATAGTGCACCGCGAACTGACTCTCAGTTGGCTATCAAATAATAATAATTAAAAAATTTGCAATCAAATACTCACTATTGAATTAATTATTATTAATGATGAGAATAAGCTCAAGCTTAATAAGCTAGTTTCAAGCTCGAAGCAAACTCGATACGAATTTTTAAGCTCGAAAGCCAAGCTCAAAGCTAACTCTGTTTTAGTAAGGTCAGTGTATAAGCTCAGCATACTAAAGCTCAAGCTCATGCTGTTGAGCTTTACGAGATTATTTCAAAAATTATTCAATAAAAATATCAATAAAATTTCAAGTTTTATTTAATTATTGTATATAATTTGCATATAATAATGCATATTTTGAAAGTAAGCTCAAGCT
>JAQIVF010001823.1:0-12629 GCA_034698365.1 Steganacarus magnus | reverse complement strand
TTATTACAGTATATCTTATATCATATTTAACTAATTTAATATAACATTAATATTTATGCCATAATTGAAATAAAAATAAATTGTTTAATCAAATAGAATATATTTAATTGAATGGTTGGTGTTGTTGAGGGTAAGGATACTGAGCATAACCAGTGTTCTGTTGTGTTGGATAGTATGGCGTTTGCATCGGATATGGCTGTTGCTGTGGGTGTGCTTGCATTTGCGGTGGTTGTTGTGGTGCCACTGTTTTTCACAATTTTAAGAATATTATTAATTTGAAATGTATTTTTTCTCCTGTACTTACTATATTGGTATGGATTCTGTGGTTGTGGCACAGCATACGGATTAAAGCCAGTGGGAAGTGGAGGCGGAGGGTAGTAATATGGCTGTTGTTGTTGACCATAATTTGCGCCATAAACAGAAGACTGCGGCGGTTGTTGTTGACTGAATGGCAATTGTGTTTGGGTGTCTGCTTGAGGCGCAGTGGCAGGCGCTGGTGGTCTCGCGGGCTTTTGCGGGGCAGACTCGCTGTAATAAGCGGGTGTTGTTGGCGGCGGAGGATTGGGTCGCGAAACAATCTCGTTCTGAAGGTCTTTGCAAAGTTCCTCGCGTTCTGCTTTTCGAGCGAAACAGAAGTCATCGATTTTGTTCTGCAAATTAACCAGAAGTTGGGTCAAGTCGTTATAAAACTTAGTTCCCTCTTCGAGATTGGAAACCAAATCCATATACGCGTCGTGAGCGGCAGCCAACTCTCGAAGAAAGTTTTCTCTTAGCGTCGATACGTTCGAAGATCCCTTTAACTTAACGAACTCGTCGTTTGCCAGTTTGATGTCCATTAATAACTTTTCTTGACGTTCTTTGCTTTCTCTAATTTGCTTTTGAATTGGACCATAAACCTCACCCAACGCTTCAGTTGAAAGCGCCAATTCATTAATAGCACCATCTTTTACGAGTGAATTCAAAAACTTCGATTTCATATCACTGAATGTTACGTCTTTTATTTCAGATTCAAGCACTTCTCTTTCATTTTTTATAGCATCAACTTGTGATAATAAATTCTTCAGTTGTGCCACTGCTGGAGAGTTTTGCAATCCATTAGCACCAGAACCCGAAGGAATTGCGTTCGCGAGAGTAGAATCTGATGCGTTTGATAATAAATCAATTTTTTGCCGATGAGTTGCAAGTTTTTGTTTCACTTTATTATCGGCTTCGACTGCGTTGTGAAGAATACTTCGATATTTAGCGATATGTTCTTTCCAATTCTGATTTAGTTTGGAGGAAGCAGTTCTGGTCCAACGCTCTTTGAATTGAGCTCTCAAACTCTCGTCTGATTGTTCTTCACTCGTTAAAGCTCTCTCATTTTCATCTAAAATCTCTTTATTTCTCTGCAATAGTTCTGGCAATTCATTGATCAATTGGTCAATTAGAGCTATTCCTCCTTTAGCTTTCACAGCATTTGCTTTATCGCGCAAAGATTTTGGCACTTCAACGCCAGTTGAATCTTCTATAGCGGCCGGAAGGTTGAGAGACGAAAGTATTGCATTAAGCGTTTGTGTTGCCTCTCGTAAAGAAGCAATTTCTGTGTTAACAATCTCTTGCTTTCTCAAATCTAATTTTTGAACAGCCTGTTGAACGCCAACTGGTAGTAGCTTTTCAAACATATCTGGAAAATCGGGGAAAAAGCGCTCTGGAATAGGACTCACTTTAACTAATGGCGCTTTGCCTATCGCTTGCAACGTTTTATATTCAGGCACTTTTGCGTGATAAATAAAATCATTATCCTTTTTTGCTTCCTCTAACGCTGTGCTCGCTTTGTTCAAGTGATCTCTAAACAGCTGTAAAAAGTTAATTCCTCCGCGAGTTTCAGCGCCCTTTAAACACTCCGCAGCTTTCTGTAATCTCGCGATTTGTTCGCCAAATTCCTTCTTTTGATTACAAACAATCGATTGATAGTATTCGGCGATGCCGTGAAACGCTGCCTGTTTCATACTAATGATCGAAAGCCAATCCTTTTCCGGCCAATTAAACTTAACGATTTGCATCTGTTTTAATACATCCGCGTAGTAATCCTCGCATTGATTGGCAATTTTTGATACTAAAACTTCTTTCATATTATCATTTGTCGCTTTATAGAAAATAGTTTCCTGAGCCTGAGCTAACATTAAATTTTGCAAAACATTCAAAATTTCGTTTTGCATGTCAGAAGATAACTCGTGACTTCCGACTGCAGAACTGGCCGTATGTTTTAACGCTTGAAAAACTCCGGCAGCGCTTTGAAAATATTTGGCCGCAAGTTTGAGCGCTGCGTCGTTATGAATGCCGTCATTAACGTTACTCACACCCAATTGGCTCTGAACCGCACCGATATTGAACAGAACGCAAACCTTCTCATACGCCATACTAGGAATGGTGAGGTTAGCCGATGCCAAGAAGAATGAACGGTCTCTATCGAACGCGTCCTTCCATTTAAATGACACCTCTATGTGCGACACTTTCGCCTCCAACGAAGATATTTGATCGTAGTATCTGTTAACACATTATATTGCATAAACATTACATTAAAATAGTTAAATTCATTTGCAATTACTTTTGAAGCATTTCAAGCGACGACTCGTGTTTCACGTCTAACGTCTTCGACGTACAATTAGCGCGCATTCGATTCAATGAATTAACATTGTCTCTCAACTCATTTGGCTCGTCATTCGACACTCGACTCGAAACGATGTCTCGAAGCGATTTCGTCAAATCAACCTCATATGTCTTCTTAAGCGGAATCGCTATTAACGACGCCATTATTGATTCAGAATATTTCGAAAACAATGTCACAATGGATTATATACTAAATTGGATGAAATAGTTGTTGTGATGCGTTAGTTATAGTGTCATATAAATATATGAATCAATCGCTGACTCATAATAACGTACGTTACTCTATACTCTATACGTTACTCTAGTCTAACTCACTCTCAGTAAACGTCACTCCCATTTGTTGTGATCTTTTTCAATCAAACAACATTTACGTTTTTATTACCAATATTTAAGTTTTCCGAATTTAAAAATAATAACTTTAAATTTGACCCTAAATTCGGCTTTTTTAATTCAAGTTTCAGTTATTTATACTTCGGTTACTTTAAATGTTAATTTTTAAATTAAATTAAATTTTTCAGTTTTCAAAATATAATTGAATAGAGTTGAGCACACATATAAAGACGTGGATTATGTTTAATTTTTGAAAAAACTCTATTTCATTCACTAACGCAACCTTTGGTTTTATTACGATAGCAATCAATCTTTTAATATATGCGATATGCGCCTCATAGCCGGCAAATGTGAAAAAAGAAGAAATGCAAAGGCAAAATAAACATAATTAATAGAAAATAATGAACATTGCAATAACATTAAACGTTGCGATTAAATATTAACTTATTTCCCGTGTGCTGTCAACTATTATAGTAATAAAGGCAATCATAATTTGCTATACAGTATATCAAATGACTAGTATACTATAAAATTCCTTTTACATCATTGATTGTATAATACTATAGATTGTTAGCAATAAAATATCTCGCGATGTCGTAAACTCTACATCCTTTTAATTATAGTAATAGATGCCATTTTAATTTAGTGTTTAGTATCCGTTAAGCAACAATTCTTAGGTAAAAAACTTTTACCCTATTGTAAAATATTCATTATGTTGAAAATAGTAATTAGCATTAAACTTATACGGTACAAGCAAACCGTCACAATTGAGAGTTTATCAGTTATTTTAAATAAAATAATTTAAAAACACAATAATAAAAATAAAATTCAAAAACTTAGTTTAAACTATAAATTTTAATGATGATATAATTGAATCGATAATCACAAATATTAGTGTATAAATGATTTTAAATAGAAAAAAGGAAAACAAAAAGAAATGTGATATTTCACAATTGATACAATTCTACCAAAAAAAGAATTTAATTTGAATATAAATATGAATAGAAGATAAGTAGATGCAAAGATTAACGTCTCTTTTTACGTTTCGAGTTATCAACGGGTGGCGCCAATCGTTTGTTTGGGCCGCGAGGCAAACCAGGTTTAGGTCCGGGTTTCTTTTTAGTTTGTTTCTCTTTCTCCTCCAACTCTTGATTTTCTCGTTCTATAAGAGTGATGAGTGTATTGCATCTTCGTTGCAACTCAGACGCGGTCCGACTTTTTATAAACCAATCAAAACGAAATTGAGGCGCACTTCTTATCGCGGACTTAAGTTCGTCGTAAACCATTTCTCGATCGAAGCCGAGCTTATGAAGCATACATACGAGAAACCGGTCTTCTTCTTCGGTATAATTTTTGCCTTTATTAGTGCCATAAGCTATTCTTAACTGATGAAAAGGTGCGCGATATCGAGACATTTTTGCGTCGAGCGCTCGTTTTATGTCTTGTCTTCGCTGAATACGTTGCTCTCCCTTTTCGATTTGAGCCATTATACGATCACAATCGGTGAGCTCAACACAACGTTCCCAAAATACATTAGAATATTCAGTGACTTCATCGCTAGTTTTGCCCTCAACCTCTTTCGATATGCTGTCCATATCGTCACGACCATATTTTTCATTAGCCTTAATAAACTGATTAAAGTCTCTTCTGGTCCATGTAGTGAAACCTTCTTGTAAAAGAGATTCTTTTTCAGAAATTTCATCTTCAGTGAGAGGTTCGCTGTCATCAATACGTCTTTGTTCTTCTCTTTGAACTTTTGCTGCTTCAGTTCCTAATTCAGGATTTTTCGGTACTTTATAACCAACGGTTTTTCTAAAAAAATAAATTTCTTTGTCCAATAACTCAAAAAGACGCGGAGGAAAGAATTGAAAATCCTGAACATTGGGTTGTTTTGGAGGTCGCGGCGCTTTGGGAGCACGCGGTTCACTAATACGCAACGCTTCACGAAAGTAGGCATCGACAGCGTAATTAGCTTTACGTTCACGCTTTGGAGGCTCAATCCAAGCCAATTGCGCTAACTTTTGCTTTTCACGATAATCTTCGCCTTCAAATTGGTAAACACTAGACTCGCCGGTATCTAATGTGAAATTACGTAAACCACTTTCGCCCATTGCTTCGAGTTTACGTTTCAATTGATCGGTTTTCTTTTCACCTCTTTCTAAAATCGCGTCAATGTCTTCATCGGTAATTTCGCTGTCTTTTGACGCAAATATGTGATCAGCGCCATGTCTAATCATTCCAAGCATTTCATCCTTTCCAAGCTTATTACCAGCGCTATCAACAAGTCTTCCCTGTTGTATAACTACGGTATCCAATCTTAGTTTAATTTCTGCTCTTTCAACTATTCTTTCCTCGACAGTATTATCCGTAATCAAACGATACACGCGCACAACTTTTTGCTGTCCAATACGATGAGCTCTATCTTGAGCTTGAAGATCGACCTGAGGGTTCCAATCGGAATCAAATAAGATAACAATATCAGCAGTGGCTAAATTAATTCCTAGACCTCCCGCTCTGGTGCTGAGTAAGAATAAAAACTTTTCACTGTTTGGTCTGTTAAAATCATCGATTGCTCTTTCACGGTCTTCATGAGAAGTTTGTCCATCTAAACGACAATATTTATAACCCCTCCAAAGACAATAATCCTCTAGTATGTCAAGCAATCTCGTCATTTGACTGAATATAAGAACACGACTGTCTTGTTCTTCGAATCTCGGCAGCAGTTTATCAAGAATAACCATTTTGCCACAATTGTCGACCAAATGCTTGTCTGTGGTATATGGAGGTCCAGGTTCTGCGCCATCAAACAAATACGGATGGTTTGCGCATTTTCTCAGTTGCATTAATATATTTAGTAAACGCATTTTATCCATTTTTCCGGCGCCATTCACAATATCAATATCTTTCATCAATATTTTAGTATACCATTCGCGTTGCATTCGACTCAATCCAACATATATTTTTGTTTCTTTTTTTGGTGGCAATTTTTTCTCGACTTCACTCTTCAATCGCCGCAAAAGAAAAGGCCTCAAAACTCCGTGCAATCTTTCGACGAGCGAATTATCGCCAACTAAACAGGAATTAGTGTTAAACCATGCGTCGAAATCGTCGGATGAGTTAAATACGTCTGGCAATAGAAAGTTAAGTAATGCCCATAATTCGTGTAAATTATTCTGCAATGGAGTTCCAGTCAATAATAATCTATTTGTTGATTTGAATTCTCTAACGATTTCTGAGAGTTTGCTTTTTTCATTTTTGATGCGATGCGCCTCATCTATCACTATATAGCGCCAATTAAACTTCTTTAAAACACTTCTCTCTCTAATCACCATTTCGTATGAAGTGACGCACACATCCCATTCACTCTGTGATCCCAATAAAGTGTCTCTAATAAGTGCAGCTCTAGTCTGCTGATCACCGATAAGACAAACCGCTTTAAGTGTTGGAACCCAACGCTTAATCTCGTTCATCCAATTAGTGAGCGTTGATTTTGGTGCGATCACCATATGAGGACCTGCAGTATTCCTGTAGTGTTTCATATATCCCAATAAACTTATAGTTTGAAGAGTCTTTCCTAAACCCATTTCGTCTGCAAGAATGCCATTAATGCCGTTCTCGGAAAGACTGATCATCCAATTAAGACCACGTATCTGGTAATCTCTCATTTCTCCGCCCTTTACAAAACTGGGACTTTCTTCGAATCTAATAACATGTAACGTTTTTTTACTGGCTGTTAATAGTTCTTCGTCCTCTTCTTGTTCGGTCATACGGTGTCGATGATCTGCAATATCAGTCGAAAGTCTAGGTTTCGGCGTATCTTTATTGATAATAATTGGTTCGCCTTTTGGTTTCGGTTTCCGACCAGGTTTTGCTTTCGGTGTTTGCGTCGCATTTTGGCCTTGATTTCCAGATGTCATGAAATGAGAAAAGATTTCTGTTTGTTTCAGTAAATAATCAAATCTTTTAGATCTGTCTTCGTCTAATTTGGCGTCAAAGTCTTGAGGGGATATCATGTTAGCCAAACAGTCGGCGATATTGACCTCATTGTTCACATCATTCACATCACTCGCTTCATTGCCAGTGATTGTCTCTAATTGCGGTAATTTTGCCATTGAATGCGATTCTAGTCAACAATTATTTTAATAAGTTTATATCATTTCATAATATATATCAATTCATTTATAATATTTATTTAAAATCATACCACTGTCATCGACATTATCTTCGCTATCATCGATTTTTTGGTTATTTTCCCGCGTATTATCACTCATTGTATGTTCGTTGTCATCGAGTTTAGACATTTTTAGTTAATAATGCAAACTCTAGTAACGTTAACCGTAAGCTTATATCGTATGAACACTGTGTTGCAAAACAATACTCAATACGCTACTGTATAGCGCATCGCATGCAGCGCTCAAAGTGGATTGCAATCACATTAAGTATGTACCGGTACTGTATTGTACTGTATTGTACTGCACAAGTGAAGCGATCGACAAATGTGGTTTAATCTGCAGTTTCAATAATGCGCATCATTAATATCCATTAATGTCCATCAAATATTAATATTTTTTTCATTTTCGTATTTATTATGCATGTTTACACAATTTTTTATCATTAGTCCAATTTTACAACACTATGCTATGCAATAATTTGTATGACAGTGCAAACTCAAGCAAAAGCGTGAGTTTAGTGCATTCACGTTAATGTACAGTACTTTACTATACCTTACCCTACCATATCTTACTTGTGTCCAGTTCATCACTACCAGACAGAATGAAAGATCAAATATAAACTGTATAAATAAGTTTACACTCAATCGCCAGAAGAGTTAAATTTGTTAAGTTTGTCACTTTTGTTACTTGCGATCACATGTTATTATTTTATTTATCATTTGTTTAAAAAATGATTCAAAAAATGATACAAGTATTCGAATTATTTATTAAATTTTTATATAATATTTTCCATATTACATACTTTATATTACTTTATATATTACTTTCATATTACATTTTTATATATAAACTCTTTAATAATTTGAATATCTTGTCCGTATAACTGTCAGCGAATGCGAATAACTGTTGATCTGTTAATAGTTGCTTATGTGTTGCTAACACTAAACTTAAGCAATGTTAACAATGTATGTTAAATGTATGTCTGATGTCTGCATTCGCTTGTAATGATCGAATAGTGTGTTAGTATTGGAACTGATGGCTGTTGGCGTGTCATTAATGCTGATTCATTGGAAACGGTTGTATTCTAACATTTTATTCAGTTTTAGAAAAACTTTCAAAAATAATAACTTTCAAAAGTGAGGTTAGGTTATATATAAATAAAGCGAACGATATGTGGACTCACTTTCTAACCAATCACTGAAATGCTTTTTCGCATTTTTATAAAAATATTTTGTGACTTCAATCCAAAAAATTGTTTAGCAAAATGACGTATAATGGTTATAAACTTCTTTCGATAATTTACAAGTCTTTATACTATATTACATTTGGTAGTAAACATATAGAGTTGGCCACAATTATTATGATCATTACTATGCAATGATGATGGCATTAAACAATATATTATAGGTTATGTTGCATTTAGTTATAATATCGATACATATTCCTAATAAATGATGTATAGACACGATCATCAATACGGTCTGCTGGCGTCCTTTGGTCTTTTTAGTTGAACCTTAAGTCGTTTCATACCAATTTGAAAACCATTCATAGCCTGAATAGCAGTTTGGGCACTGGATATGTTGTCAAAGCTCACAAAACCAAAACATTTACTCTGATTTGTGGCCCTGTCTATGAACACTTTAGCGCTAATTACATTACCAAATGGCAAAAACATCTGCATTAACTCTGCGTCTCCGAATTCTTGAGGTAAATGATATATAAATAAGTTACAGCCTTCTGGCCCTTCTCTTTGCTGTTGAGGAGAAGTTGGAACAACTGTTGGTTGTTGAGCCGCCAATGCTTGAGCAAACTGACCAGCATATGCAGCTGCGGGATAACCTATCATATTATTAGGTATATATTATTAGCTATACATTACTAGCTATTATTAGGTATCTATCAAATATTGTACGTATAACTATTTCAGTTAATATGATAACATTTTTACAAACTTTCACATTCACTCATACTTTTAGTAAATTTCAGTAAAATTTTCCAAATCCAAATTAATTTTGATGCTATTGTATGTGTGTTTTGAACGTTTAAGATTTCACTGACATATTGAATGTTTCACTGAGAGTTTAACCTCATTTCAAAATTGCACTGAAATTTTCAACATACCTGTACATATGTATGAATATGACTAAATTTATTTATAATAAAAATAAACAATTTATTAACTTATTCCAGTATAAGGTGCAAGACTCTGATAAGCTGCTGCTGTCGGTTGAAGTGGATCACCGTTGGGCATCGCTAGAGCTATAAAAATAACAAACAATACATCTCTTAACTTAATAACAAGCAATACTCAAACTATTTTAATTGTAATATTAATACTTGGAATCAGTCCTTGTAAACAACCAGTAGTGTAACCCTCAGCAGCTGTGGCCTGACCATTGCACGTACTATGAAATGATGTTGGACTTGGAGCTGTTGGAGGATGACCACCAGAACTGCCTCCGTTGGCTGTGGTTGGAGTGGCTGTTCCGATCCCAATCGATACATAACCTAAGTTTATTAGTAAGGATGTGAAAAACCTGGAAACCCCCGCTTTTAATAAAGCCGTTGATTTTCGGGGATATAGTATAAATCATACAATTAACTTAATTTAATAAAAATTAACTAAAATTAATGTTCCCGTTTTTAATGTTTTTTCTATAAATTCCCGATTCTTCCCGTATTAAAGAAAATTCACTATATTATTCCCGATTTTACAGTTATTCAAATTTAAAAATTAAATTTTATAACTTTTTTTAAACTTTTTCTCTGATATTTATTACTATTTGGAAGCTATTTTAATTTAATTAAGTTCTATAATGTTTCATAAAATCTAAATAACTGTATAAAATTACTATTTTTAAATATTAATTGATAATATTTTTAAAATATGTGATTTTTCAAGCAATAAAAATAATTTAATAAAGTAAAATATTAAAAAAACACTAATATTAATTTTTTATGTTTCCTGAATAATGTCTCGTTTTGCACCATTATTGTGTACCGATTCCCGCCCGTTTCGGCAATTTTAAGTCCCGGTTTTTCACATCCTTATTTATTAGTTTATATTAGTTAAGTTATCTATTGTATTAAAACATCAACAATTTGGTTAACTACTCATGTATACGGTATGATTCGTTACTTTCAATAAATTGTTATATAACCCTTTTTTACTGTATATTTATATAAAATTAAAAACAGGGTTATGATGGTGTGATTGCAAGATGAACTATCCATTTAAATAAAAATGGACATTAATTTAGTATTAAGCTTATTAGCTTAATCAGTGCATGCAAAAGGCGTTCAATAATAAAATGAGTTCTTGTTTAAAACTCATAAAAATTATTTATTTAAAAGTAATTGTTTTAGTTATGTGGAAATAATAATTAATATAAATGACAGTATTAGTAACTAGTAATATTAAAAAATTGACTTTTATTTGTTTTTTTATGTGAAATAATGGCATTAATCTAATGGCGCAAATCTGAGCATTAATTTGATCAAAATAAATGTAGTCATTAATAAAAATTAACTCACAGTATTTTTAAATAAATAACTAGTCATAAAATTGAATGGCAGTTAAAGATAGAAAGTTATGAGATTTTCTCGTGTAATTCAATTGAATTGAATTGAATTGATTTACCTGAAGTTGGTGTGATGGTTGCAGCACTTCCTCCATTTGGCATTTGGAACTGTGCTGGTAATTGTGCAGCTAAAGCAGCGGCCATTGGATTGATATAACCACCTGCTGCTGCCATGATAGCGGCCTGTTGCTGCATAAACTGTATTCATAATCAATGCAAACGCTATCACAAATAATATTGATATTAATAAATACCTGAGCATAAGCCCCATAAGCTCCAAACTGATTAAACATGAATGGATTCAATAAACCCATATTACCGGCCATTTGCTGCATTCTTCGTAATTGTCTCTCTTTTTCGGTATCAGCAAACTTAACGACAAGACTAGAAGATGCCCCCTTAATGTTAGATGTTATGCAACATTTATTAGAATTAGTGTTTGTAAGTAACACACGTTATATATAATTAAATTTAATTGCCTAACACTTACAGGCATTGTTTGACTTCCATGCAATGAATTTATTGCTAACTGTGCTTCGCTATGAGACCCAAATTTTACAAATGCACACCCTATTCAATTAGTATCAATTTAATGCATCATTTGTTACTAAAAGCAAAAACACATTTAAAACATCTATATTCTATATTAAATATTCTAATTTTATTAAAATAATTATGTTATCAATAAGTTAGTCTTTAATGAAATTATAATGAAACATTTTTTGTAGCCATTTTCGATTAATTGAAATTTTAATAATTTATTAACTAAGTGTAATTTTATTACTCATCTTATTATTATTTGATTACTAAAATTATTGTTAGCTTTATTATAAATATTTAATGAAATCAAAGATTATGGACATAGATTTAATATTATTAATTCTTATCGATTTATGGAACTTAATAGAAATTGTACAATTTTTTAAACGGAAATAATTCACAGTAAAAAAATTATAAACCATTAATTTTTCAGATGTAGTTAGTTTAAAAATGCTATATAAACCGAAAACTAAAATTTTTATATGGCTTAATTGCATTTGTTTGAAAGCTGCAAACCGTTTCCTTATACAAAGTATAAACTTAGTATTTTATAATATTAAATGTACTTTTAATTTTAACAAAAAATCAATTTAACTTATTAACATTTATACAAGAAATCAAAATATATGAATAGATACTATAATTAAATTCGAACCTTTACTTTGGCCATCGGGTCCTCGCAATATAGTGCACTCCTCAATAGACCCATAAGCGTGAAATAGTTGTCTTATATCATCCTCTGTTTGATGTTTACTAAGCATTCCCACAAATAGTTTTCGATCTTCTGTTTATAAGCAAAATCACGAATAATTTATACTAAGAGTTATATTTCTATTACAAATAACATATGCCACACCCACTTTTCGATACAAAAATGTTTGAATAAAATTAGTAATGATTTAGAGATATTTGCTAGTATTATCATTGAATCTCAGAATTTCATTATAATAAAAAACTATTTATGACTATTTTTTTTCATTATTAACCATTTTTATTTTGTCTGTCAGCAGAACAGCGATGTTTCAGAAACAAAATAGAAATTTAAGTAAATAAATAAGTAATTTGTTAGTTAGATATTGAGTTGGCATAACTATAAATTTGTAAAGTGCTTTAAAAGAGTACGAGTCAATAACGATGTTTTTACATAAGTAGAGAGTCAAAAAGATAGCATTTATTGTATATCAAAATAGCGCTATAAATAGCAGTTAAAATTGGACAAAATAGCATTAAAAATAGCATTTATTATTTTAAATAATTAATGAAAAAATTAATATTTTGATAAAAAAATTTTTATTGAATATTATAAACTTATAATTTTGCTATCTGTTGAAAACTTTATATATAAAATCAAAAAATT
>JAQIVF010001822.1:0-12636 GCA_034698365.1 Steganacarus magnus | reverse complement strand
TTAGGTCAGTATAATTGACAATATACTTTAGGGATTAGTGGTCAAAACCCTTGAAACTCGGATGTGTAACATCTGTGTCAGTAACACCCCTTTAATACTATTGGACAGTTAGGTATAATTTCGAAGCGCTTCTTTCAAATTATTATAATATTGTATTTTAACGCCCTCTATGTTAAATATTCTTAATTAAATTTTAAGTTTAGCGCTGAAATAAAACTAGTGATAAATAGAAAAACTAGTTTTAGCTCTGTTTGTCGTCACTCTATCTCCGCCTTAAAGAAAACAGAACAAGATTGACCTCAGGTTAAAATGCAAACTTAAAGTGATGCCTCTATAAGTCATTTTTGAATTTTTAATGTCATTTTAGGTCATTTTTTTCGGAATTTATAAGTCATATTTAAAATCATTTTTCAACTTTTTAAAGTCATTTTTATAGGCCTTATATTCAAAAAATAAAGTCATATACGTCGCACCCTTAATGATTATATCGTTATTAAATGACATAGTTTATAACATTGTTTAAAAAATATTGTTTAGGAAAATAAATTAAAAATAATCAACACAAAAAATGTTCTCAGCTAACAATAAAATTCTATTTTTTAAATAATTAATTTATGGAAATAAAAATGTTGTCAAATTTTCAAACGGTATGTGCAAATTGTTGACTTAAAAGACATCTATCAGGTTATTTTCAAAATCTCGTTTAACCTTTAAAATCTATTTTTTTAGCCAAAAGCCTTCTATCTTTAAAACCCTTTATTAATAAAAAGAAGTTTTTCACGATAAAGCCTCCTAACAAACTGCAAACGGGAAGACAGACAGACGGATGGACATTGTCAAAACCATAAACTCGCCTTCATATATATGAAGTTAGCTAAAAATCTAAATTAATATTTTGATCTTATCGATTACTATTCATTGGTAATTTACCTATTTTACGAGGGAATTATTTATATTTATCAGGGTTATAGAAAAGGTTATATTTTTGGACAGTATGACCGTTAACTAAAATTCACGCTTTACTGATTGCAGTGAAATTTAAAAAGAAATAGTTTACCAAAACAGCATAAACCCTTTTGAAACAGATAGTCAGAACGAATTGGCAGTTAGTTGTCTAATTTTAAAGTTGCGCTTAAAAGTTTAAACTTAATTTTTTCAATTTTTTAATTGTTAAAAATTAATTTTAGTCAGCATGAGGCACCTTATGATGATTAGAAGTGTCGAAACGTCGCGCAATATAAATAGCGTCAAACTGTCTAGAAAATTATGCCCAATCGATTATTATTCGAAAACATAAACATATTTATTTATTGTCACGCTATTAAACACATGGTAGTATAAGTTTGAGACAAACCGACTACTATTTCATTGATTGTCATTGAATTATTCATAGTTTCCATGGAAATGAAGCCATAAATGATATTAATGTAATAATGTTATAATGTTATTGAAGCAAAACAGTATTAGTGAAGCATTTAAGGAGTTGTCAGTTAATACTGATATTATACATAATAGCGAGTATAACTAATGTGTAAATAACTATTTGTTTTATAATAATATCAAGTATTATTAGTAAAACATGTCGGAACTTAAAATCGAGGTACCATTAGCTAAAGGCGAAGACATTATAGATTTCGGTGACTTTCAATGTTCGCAAGACATCGAAAATTCAAACTCTTCGCCACTGATCACAACAACATTAGATAACAAAAATCGCAACAATTATGACAAAAACGCGTTTCTGGACAACAACTTTACGGAAACATTTTCGGGATCACTCGAGGATCTCGTGAATACTTTTGACGAAAAAATCACAAAATGCTTTGGCAATTACGACGAAAATGTTGAGAAGTTGGCACCCGTTCAAGTGAGGACACAAGAAGATATTGTCAGCGAATGCCAGTGAGTAGTAGTCATTTGAATCTATTTGTTAACTTATATTCTCAACTGTACCGTAAAATTATTCATATAAATGATTGTTTACTGCAGGATGTGGTGGACACTGACCGGTAATTTCGGTAATATATTGCCGATTGATTGGTCTAAAACTTACGCTCGAAAACTACAACTTCCAACACTTAATCTCAATGAACTCAGAAATGGCGATCAAATGCGAACAAACTTGAACGAACTTTTTGACCCATCGATCGATGAAGAAGAATTAGCCAAAGATTTAGATCTTCACTCACTAATATTAGCCAGTTTACAACAAGAACCAATTTTTACGGCCGAACAAGTTCTGGAAGAAATCGACGAGATAATGATGCAGGAATCGATTTCAAGTGCCACCAACTCTGACATGTCAGTCGATAAATCACCGGAGATTAGCGAATCGAAAGCTAAGTGTGGCATCGCTGCTCTCTTATACGAAGAAAAGTTAAAGACATACTCATCCGTTCAGTTGAACGAATTGTACGTTGAATTGGAAAGAATGATACAAGAATATTCCGAAACATTGATACAGCAGTTAGCTTTCAGGGATGAGCTAGAATTCGAGAAGGAATTGAAAAATAACTTTATATCTTTGCTGCTCAGCATTCAGAACAAAAGAAGGCAGCATCACATCGACCGAAAGCGGGGCAGAGGTCTTAATGAGCCCAAATATTTGACAACAGTTATTCCATACAACGCTTGCAAAGGTCCGCCCGATATTAAGACATTGCAGATATTAATTAAAAGTAAGTTTCTTTTAAGTATCATTACATAATCTGATACGAAATGAGGTCAAATGCTTCATCAGTTATGCAAATGCCTGTTTAGGTTAACGCGTTTACAAACGGGCGTAAAACGAGATTACATTCATTTGTAGGCTATAATTATCAAATTTGCATTCAAAATTAATTAAGTTAAAGCATAAAATATAGATAATCATTAAAAATAGACAAAACCAGATTTCCTTCAGTAGAATTAATGAACCATATCTGTGGAGTATAGGTTAGACAATTCGAATTTAAACATATGGCAAACTTTTTTCTATTTGATCAAAATTATGAAATATTTATCTTCATAAACAGTATATTTAAAAATATAGCTTAAAATTACTTAACTTATATGTCAACTAAGAGATTAACTAAAACTTTATTGAATATTATAATAAACCATATTTTCCTTTTCATTTAATAAATTTTTAAAAAATGATAATTCCATACAATCTTATTAAAGGAATGTAATCGGAATTTAAATTGAATTCTTATGCCCTTAATTGTATTAATCAAATATAATTATTTAATATAGCAATTTATTCTATCCACTACCGCATCATTTCTAAATTTTAAAACTATCGAGAGTTTTTATTTGTATTCTATTCTACTGAATGTAGTAATCTTAACCTCATGCTCGCATCGGGTTTATAAAATAAAATTTTTTCTAGAAAACCTATTCCTCTATTCTCCTTACGTCTCCATTTACCCTCTCTATCTTTCACTCGCACACACTTCACACGCACCCAAACATAAACTTATTTACATTACATTTAGATTGCTTATAATTCTTGTATCTTATAAATTCTGAATTAAATTCGCTTTGATAATAGTTTTATGCGAAACACGTAAATTTTGATTTTGTATAATCACACCGAATAACGCAATACAGTATTCGCATTCCCAATCCACTCAAAAAAAATATAATAACTATTCACATTAAAAATATTTTTTATTGTAGTTGCAACAAAAATACAAATGAGGTAAGTTTGTCTGTAGGTTCCGTTTTTGATTCTATTAATCACAACTTAATTTCTATAAATTATTAATTGAATTGGTTCTCTCGCTTTAAACCAATTTTTTGTCTAATTTTAGTTTTGCGTGCAATAAATGAAGACAACCCAACAGTTCCAACATTATTGACAGATTACATTCTTAAGGTGATTTGTCCGACATAAGCATCCATTATTTTAGACATGCCTTCAAAAACGGATAATTACTCAAAATGAGCTTTTGCTTAAGTTTTAACCGTTAAAGCAATTTATATTTTGATTTAAGTCATATTATTAAGTGATAAAAAAATATACTCAAATAATTTTCAATTTTAAGTTTATTTTCAAAAAATGATAGTGAAATTAACTAAAAACTTGTATACTCTATATATTATATATAAGCATCCATTGTAAATGTAAATTAAATGATCGTTTTTTCATTATTGTTGCTGAAAAGTTAAGATTTTAATTTTAGTGACAATTTTTAAATTTATTTTAAATTATGTAAATTATAAATTTTAATTCTTATATTTTTTTATTTATTATTATTTCAACTTTTATTAATAGTGTTTTTTATTTTAGAAAATTAGTTAATATTTAATTAATTTAATGCTGTGTAATGAAACACTTATTGAAAATGTTAATAGTTATTATGAATTACTATTGTATTGCAATAGATATAGTATTGTGGATATAATTAAAAAAATAAAATGTTATTTAATTTATTTACGAATTTCAACCATAATGATCCGTAAGAATCATTTAATGGATTATTTTATAGATTTAAGCAAATTTATTACATAAGTTTCAAAATACAAGTGTGAACAAACGAACGAACATTCAGATTTGGCAAATAATTTGGTCGTTCGCTGCATGCGATTTCTAGCTTTATTTTTTCCATTAAATTTGTGGCATAACACGCACATGATTTTTTGCGCGAGTTTACTGTTACTAACGCGAGTAAGTTTATATTATTACTTTGAGTTGGTTGTCATAGACATTGGAATCAAAACAAATCGAAATCTAAAATAATATTACTGATAACATACTAATTTATATTTAAAACTAACATACAATTTTATATGGAGAACACGTTAGAAAGTGAGAGTTCATTTTTAGTTAGTGTTAGCGGACAAATAAAAAGTGCAAAGTTTTTGGGAATTGATAATATTTACTGTAAATTTACGTACTCTTACGGAACTGATTGGGCAATAGCTTCCGGCAATGAAGATGGCATTTCACAGATCACCAAAAAGAGTAGAGACAAGAAGCAATTATTTGTGTGGAATATTCCACTGGAAGTCGTATTTAAAAGCAGCAATTGTTTTGGTTGGCCTCAACTGGTTATAAGTGTTTACGGGTTTGATTGGTTGGGTAATGATGTGGTTAGAGGTTATGGTTGCGCACACATTCCCGCGATCGCTGGCTTACATCATAGGAGAATCGAGATGTTTACTCCGCAATCGTCTTCATTATTACATTGGTTTACGAGTTTGTTTACTGGTCGATCACCAGAATTCGTGAATCCGAAACTCATAGCTCAGAGCGAAGGAAGAGACGTAATCAGAGTTCGATCAAATGGATATGTCGACATCACGTTCAGTGTTGTGTTGAAAGATTTTACAAAATCTGGATTTAGATCCAACTAATACTCAAATTATGACCAAATTTTTTATTGTATTTATTATGAAATTTTGTGATAAAGTAAATTTATATTCAAACTTTTTAAGGATTGACTTGATATTTTAGTTTTGCTAATAACTGTTTACTTGAAGTGCTGCCGCTATCATTCTTTGATGCTTTCACATAAGTTTCTAATAGTTTTACTTTTCTTTGCCGTTTTTCTTGAAATAATTTGAATGCATCTATAATTTGCGGCCGATTTTCTGTGCTTGTAGTGGTGGCTCGCGATGTAATAAATGGATGCTTAAGCACATCACTCGCTGTTAGTCTCTTTTTCTTTGCGCACAATAATCCAGATATTAATTGCTTTGCAGAATCCAATTTATCCCTAAACGTAATAATTTATAGCGCTTAAACATTGCAACTTATCAATTACTTACCATTCTGGAGTTGGATAACTAAATTTAAGTTTCATTAAATTTTTCTCCGCAACTGAGTAGTCTTCGTTCCAAAATGGTAAGTAACCGCCAATTAATTGATATAATATAACGCCACAGCTTTTATAATGAAAATAATATTATATGATAAGTAAGTATGAATAGTACACAGCAAATAGTAAATTGAATTTCACCTGAACATATCTGCATCGGTATCATAAGGTTCATATGGATACGTAGCCACTTCTGGAGACCAATAGGATGGGGTACCAGCCATACCATGTTTGAACTCATAATATTTTTGTTTCCATTTTTTGCGTTCAACAGCTAATCCAAAATCTGTTATTTTAATAATATTTGATTTTTTCATTTTGAGCAACAGATTCTCTGGTTTAAGATCTCGATGTAAATAACCTTTAGAATGAATAAAGGCAACACCTTTTACCACTTGTTCGATGGCGAAACTGGCGTCTCTTTCCGAGTAATACTGTCTGTCCATGATATCCTCCATAACATCACCACCAGATGCCAATTCATACATATTAAATCTGGTGGAGCCCTCAAGAATGCTGTCAAACATATTAATAATATTGATATGACCGGTAGGATAGCATAATCTTTTGCTGACAATAAATTCAAAATCCATGGACTCTCTCTTATCGGGAGTGTTATTCATTTTGACCGCATAACCGCTTTTGTCACTCTTCAGTACACAACGACGTACGACACCAAACGCTCCTTTTCCCAACTCTTCCTTCAGATCATATTCATCTTTAAACTTTCTATTCGCTAAATTTAAGCGTGGATTCATTTTCCACGCAGTGTCCTGTGAACTCATTGCGAACCACTATTTGATCGAAAGATTATCGAAATGAATTTTCAATAGAAATTACTTGCTTTCGTTATACAATATACTATCTAGTATTTAATCTTTATTTTTAAATTATAATAATACAATTGCATGCGTGTTTCCCGACTCACGCGCTAATTTAATTAAACTTCAAACAACTTATATTATGCAGTATTCTTATATAAGCATTAATGCACGTGCAATCATTTTATTTAAAAACTGATAATTGCAAATATTTTGTTTGAAATTATAAGTCTTATATCGTTATATCGAAACAGATAATTTCTATTGACAATTCATTTCGATAAACTTTCGATCAAATAGTAGTTCGCAATGGCTTTACAGGGCGATGTGTGGGTAATGAATCCAAACTCACACATTCTTACTAGAAAATTCAAAGATGAATATGATCTGAAGGAAGAGTTGGGCAAAGGAGGCTTTGGTGTCGTACGTCGTTGCGTATGGAAGAGAGACAAAAGCGAATATGCGGTCAAAATGAATAACACTCCCGATAAGAAAAGATCGATGGATGAAGAACGTGACATATGTAAAGCTTTGTGTACTCCCACCGGTCACGTAAATATCATTAATCTGTTTGATAGCATTGAGGAGAGCACTACCATATTCAATGTGTATGAATTAGCCACTGGTGGAGATCTTATGGAGGATATCATTAGTAGAGAGTATTATTCAGAAAGAGATGCGAGCGATGTTTTTGCGCAACTAATTCATGGTTTGGATTTTATACATGGAAAAAGATATTTACACCGAGATCTCAAACCACACAATTTGCTGCTAAAAAGGAAAAAGTCAAATATTATTAAAATAACGGATTTCGGATTAGTGGCCAAAAGAAGGTCTGATCCGCCTGATTCTAAAAACTATGTGCTTCACGCTCACGGTGGAGCTGGTACTCCTGCCTATTATTCTCCTGAAGTGTCCAGAAATCAACCATATGATACCGATTGCGACATGTTTAGGTATTAACAAAATCTCAGTATAAAATAACTAAATTGTGTTAAATTTCATTAACAAATAAAGTTGTGGCGTGATTTTATATCAATTAATTAGCGGTTATTTACCATTCTGGGACGACGACGCAAATGTTGCGAAAATTAATTTACAAAACATCAATTTCGAGTATCCAAGTCCTGAATGGTACGCATTTCACGAGTAATACTAAACAATTTAATTAAATTTATTATACTAGGGATGGATTGGATGCTGCAAAGGACTTGATAAGCAAATTATTGTGTCCAGTGTCGCGTAGATTAACGTGTGCTGGTGTTCTCGCGCACCAATTCATCGCAAACCGCGCCGAAAGTACTTCCACCGAACATCGACCGGAAACTATCAATGCATTCGAACAATTTCAAAGAAACCGCCACAGAAAAGCGCAACTTTTAAAGACTTATTGGGAATCAAGACATACGAGTGGCAGTGGAAGCGGTGAACCAAGCAGTGAACCAAGCGGTTCCGGTAGTCAATCAACGGGAACTAAACGCAAAAACCAGGAGGCGCCCAATTAATACAAATTTAAGAATTATATTTATAATTATTTAAACAAAATATTCGCACTAAAATTTTAATATGTTATCTCTATCCAGTTCTTAATAAATTTTTGATAAAACCAAATCTTACTCTTTCTGAGAGCAATCATTCTGTATTTCAGACGCATTCTGAACATTTGTAGAATATATTTGGCCAAACAATGCCAAAATAAAATTGCGGTTCCATTCTTTAGTTTATACTTTTTTCCGAAATTCAGAAAATACTTACCAAAATAAATTTGTTTATATTGTAATAAAAGTGACACGAGTTTTATACGAAAAAGACTTTTATTAATAATACGTTTGAAAAACGTTTAAACAGAGAGAGAACAAAGTGAAAAGCAATGCTTTTTATAGCTCGTACGCACACACACAACACACACATGAGACACATCTCTCATTCCCCTCTTCTTTGTTCTTTAACGAGGGCTTCGATGCGTATCGGATCCCATGTGCTGACGTCCCAAAGGAGACAATTGTCGGCCTCGACTCTCCACTTGATCGCATCGAATTCGTCTTCGAAGTAGACTTTTGCCCAATGACTGTGAAGAAAACAGTATGCAAAACGAAGACGAGTGCCGAGACATAGAATTTGTTGGACGAAGACGTCTCCATCTGCGCGTATTTCGGCGACAGTTCTCTTCTCTGGCAGGTCTGCTGCTGGATTAGTTATGCCTGGTCTATAATGAATCGTGTAGTGATAAGGTGCCAGCCTTACGGCCCAACGAAATAGACGAGATTTCCAATTCTTAATTTCGAACAGCCACTCGAGCGCTGCACAATCTGTGTAGACGTCAAAGTGTGTTCCATCCAGATATGGAAATATTCAATTGCTCGGACAACTGCATAACATTCGAGTTCAGTGGAACCATATCTAGTCTCAGAATCGTTCAGAGTGCATGACCAATAGGCTATCACATGTAATTGATCATCAGTTGTTCTTTGCATGAGGATCGCGCCTAACCCAACCATTGATTCATCAGTTTGCATTATTATCGGTAGTTTTTCGTCATAAATTGTAAGTATCGGTTCTTTAGTCAGTTCAAGCCGAGGAGCATCAAATGCGGTTTGTTGATCGCTGCCCCATGTGAAGCCACAGCCCTTACGAGTTAAAAAAGTAAGAGGTTTTGCTTTAGTACTGAAATCTTGTATGAAGTTTCGGTAGTAGTTTACGAGACCCAAGAATTGCTGAATGCCTAGTACGTTGCTAGGCGTGGGATATTCTGCCACGGACTTCGCCTTAACAGGAGATGGACGGACAGACCCCGCTGATACCACATGACTGAGGAACTCGACCTTACGCACTAGGAATTCGCACTTAGACTTTCGCAATCTGACACGAGCTCGCAGTAAGACTTCGAATACATTTCATAGTAATCTTAGATGACTTGCCTCGTCCGCTGTATGTAGTATGCCGTGGTCGACAAAAAATTCTACTTCAGAGTTGAGAAACTCTTTTAGAAAATGTTGAAATAAGCGTTGAAACACAGATGAAGCATTTTTTAGTCCGAAGGGTAACGCCAGAAACTCATACTGTCCGAATGGTGTTACGAATGCCGTTTTCTCCACCGATTCCGCATCTAGTTTGACGTTCCAAAATGCCCATGCTATGTTCACCTTTGAAAATACTTTAGACCCGCTTAATTTATCTATTAGGTCTTGTACTACTGGCAATGGTTGTCGTTCACTGATGGTTTGCTCGTTGAGCCAACGAAAATCTACAACTGGTCTCGAGCCACCATCCTTTTTCGGAACGAGAAATATTGGTGACGCGTACGGTGAACAGGAAGGTCTGATGATCCCTTTAGCTAACATGTCGTCTATATGAGCTTTTAGTTCTTTAGTACGCTCCGGTGATAGACGGTACGGTCGCTTCGAGAATGGCACTGAACCAGGTTTGAGCTGAATCTTGTGTTCAAAGTCTTTGATGCAACCGATGTCCTTATCGTTTTGAGCGAAGAGCATATCGTACTCGTCCAGTAAGCTTTCAATTGTTTCTGGATTTGATTCTTCTGCTGGTTTGACATTGTGTATCATGTGAAGCATATGTTCACTTGTTTGCTTGCCATTAGAGAACGAGATGGACAAACCGAAGGCACGCGCAGCGTCAAGTCCTAATGAGCTATCTTGTCCTAGATTAGGCAACACGTGAACAGTAATAGCTTTCGTTGTTTGTCCGATCGTTAAATTTGCGATTACACTGCCGTTAGTGCGAGCAGTACCTCAACTTGTGATACAGGAATTGACGTATTTTGATCTGGTTTCAGCCAAGTTATTGTTATATATCGTGGGAGTTTGTCCTGAGACAACCAGTCCACAACTTCAGAAGACACATGAAGACCCATTGCTATTAGTCTTTGCTGATCAGTGTAACCGCCAGTCACCAGTTCAAAGACATCGAGCCATGATTCAACCTTGTTCTTAGACTCGCTTCCGGCATACTTTTCGCACAGTAGACCAGAAGGCGACATCGATAACTGAGTTCGAACACGAGCCGTGATATCTGAGATTTTAGTGTTCGAAATAGTATTGATACTGTTCGGTGTTGCAAGAACCGGAACAGTCGAAGACAAAGAACCATCCGCGGCATTCCGATTGCCACGTGCTCTGCGTAAGTGACTCGACGGTTTTAGTGGTACTGTTCTGTTACGCAGATTTATTGACATGGTTTACACTGATTTAAGACACTAAGTAACACTGATTCTACACGAAATTATATTTACTCGGAGATTCGTTAAATATTCGGTGAAAGAATAGATATCCTACCGACTGCGCCAAATTGTAATAAAAGTGACACGAGTTTTATACGAAAAAGACTTTTATTAATAATACGTTTGAAAAACGTTTAAACAGAGAGAGAACAAAGTGAAAAGCAATGCTTTTTATAGCTCGTACGCACACACACAACACACACATGAGACACATCTGTCTCAATATATTTTAATAAAACTACAGAAATACTTAACGAGTTAATCGATAGTTTAGTTTGCAGTCAGAAGAAAACTAAATTGAAAAGTTTTTGTTCCCAAATCTTTAAAACGCTATGCATTGAAGCTGTGATGAAAACAGCGCACTCTATCAACGATGTCGTATAAGTTGAAGTACAAAACTGAAATCTCATAATAAAAACGACGCCCTTTTTAGTTCAATGAGTTGTTTGAAATGTTTTGCAGTTCAACGCTAACATAACAAACATTTTGTTTCGCGTTTTACATCCTCTATCGCATAGCGATTTGTACGAAAATATTTTTGAAAAAAATTACATTACATATGATAGAGTAACAAATTGTGTGAATTAAGTAAACGAAAAAATTAGTATTATTTACGATATAAACACATAGTTTGCCGTTTGTTTTATAAAAAAAAACTATATATATATTATTAATTTTCGTTGTGATATGAATTTGAAAGTGAGATTTGGTTGTTGTATACATTCATACCTGTAATCATATGTTGCTATGAAACTATTATGTGATTTCTTACAGCTATAGTGTGCTATCAGTGTTTTAGTTAAGATTTTTTTGTTACATATTTGCGAGTGAAACACATCAAACATACCTCTAACTCGTATTTAATTATAAATGATTTCTCAAGTTATGACTCAAATATCGTATAATCCGCTAACATGTTATTGCATTATTTGAGTCAATTGTTCTTCGCATCGTTAACACCGATGAGGAAGAAATTAAACATTTGTTATTATTATTTATTGTTGATATTATTACATATATTATGTGAAAGTAATTTAATATCATTGGTTTCATCGCAACAAAGCACCGATCAATTTAGTGGTGGTATCATCAATAATGGTCTCAAAGTATTGTTATTTAACGAAAGTCCATATTACATTAAAAGTGATATAATCGTCGAGAAAGGTTCAAATTTGACGTTAGAATCTGGTGTTGAACTCAAGTTTTCGCCAAACATTGGAATCACTGTTAAGGGAACCATAAATGCTTTGGTATGTCATGTCATGTCATGTTATGTTTTGCTAAGTTTTGTTGTATTGTTGTTTATAATTATTAAATTACTTTAACCGCTTAAACATACAATTTGTAATTAATTAGCATTTCCTCATTTAAATTGTTTTAGTCTTGACTCGCATTTATAATCTGCGTGTGACTGAGACCTCAAAAATGCAATTAATTTAGAAATTAGTTTTTTTTATTGGAATAAAGTTCACGGTTCTGTTTTTAAAAAAAGATCGCTCGAGTATTTTAATTAAAATCAAATCCATAATAAAGATATATATATATATATATATATTTATTTTATAATTATTAATTGCGTTACGAAAGCAATTAGATTTTGACATATTTTCATTGCGTGTTGTTTGCGATATTTGAAATAAATTGACATTTTTTTCAATTGACTGATGACAAACATTACTGTAATAAGTAAAGGTGCTATGGTTTGACTTTTATCAAACCAAACCAAACCTGTAACTTACAAGTTAAAACCAAACCAATCCAAACCAAAAGTTAA
>JAQIVF010001821.1:0-12637 GCA_034698365.1 Steganacarus magnus | reverse complement strand
ATACACCATTGTTAACGGCCATAGGCGCAGAGCCATACACCATTGAAGGCGCAGAGCCATACAAGTACTCTCTACTATTATTAAACATTATGTTATTGTAAATTTTAACTCATTTTGTAACAATTTAGTAAATTTTTTCTAACGATTTTTCTAACGATTTGGAACTTTATTTATAAATATTAAACCCAAAAATCTATAAATTTTCATTAAAATCCAATGAGTTTTTATAGTGGGCGTATTTTATACATACTTTGAAAGGTAAATAAATTATTAAAAAAATTTTAAATTTTTTATTAGGTTTAAAAAATTTACGTTTATATCCGATAGGTTTGGTACATTTTAGAGCAAAATTATATAAAAATTTAACAACTAAACTCGATCATATCATTATTTTTTGCATTAATTAATTATGGTTGTTTTATAACTCTTTTTTCTAACGATTTCGGCATATTTTTCTAACTATTAATTAACGATTTAACCCACCTTTTTCTAACGATTTTCATAACCCTACTTATTATAAAGAAATTGCATGGAACGCGAAAACTTCTCTAATTCAAGAACTTAGAAAAGTGCAAGTTTCCAGACGGACTGACAGACATTATCATTATGACAGATATTATTCAAATTATAATATATTGATGATTTGCGATTTAGTTAAGTTCAATTTAATTCAATAATAATTTAAGCGATGGAATGAATCTAATAGGGAAACTATTCTTATTTTAAATCCAGTAAATAAAAATGAAAAATTTATTTAAGGAAAATAAATAGCATGCATTGAGAAGTTTTTTTAATAGTTTAATAATTTATGATTAGTAAACTTTTTTGCTTTATTTAATTTACAATATTCATAATATGTGAGATAGTTTACGCATACCAGAGTAACTTTTAACATTCAAAACTCTAGCAAACAGTGACTGTCGAAACAACTTTCAATCTTTGTTTTAATTGATATATACTTTGCTATTTTCGTTTCAGATTAAAATTAACGAACCATTTTTCATTATGAAAATATTGATTTTTTGAAATTAGTGCGTATTAATGATATCACGTTCAATACTAGCTTACAATTACGGTACGATAGTTTTATATAATATAGGCGTATCTTATATCGTGATTGGTCTGTGTTTTTATTGTATTAGTCATTGCATTAAAATGATTGCGTTACTGTAATACATATATAAATATTAAAACTTTTATTATGGTATTTTGACGTAAAACAGTTGATATCATGTGAATTCAATTTACGATCTCTAACTTATAGATATGTAATTGTGTTTTATAGTAATAAATGACTGATATTAGCATAGAAATTTAGTATTGATATTTCGTAATAACAATGTTTTTGTCGGATTTATCCAATACTGAAATCGATTTCGGAAGTAATTTCACGTCAATCACGTGCACATCATTCGTTGTCCGCAACTCAACCATACAATTGAACAGAGGATGGGAAGGAATACCGGAAAGCATTCTTCTAAATATTATCATTTGTGCAATACTTCTATTATTATTGGTTATTGTCAGACATTTGGCGAAATTAAGTCAATCTAGTATTAACGGATTCGTTCAATACATTTATGGCGACATTCGTCACGAGTCGCGAAAGCAAACGCTGATTCCGTCAAACATTAGACATAATCATGACTTATATCACTCACATCTGTTACTTCCACCGAAAACTAATCACCAAAATAATGAAGTGACTGAAGATTCTGGCGATGAGATCACTACAAACAACGCTGAAGTTGTTTTCAACAACAGAGGATCGCAACAAAATTTAGTGAATATCGGAAACGAAAATAATTCTAATCAAGAAAATAACGAGAAAACGGTATTTGAATCATTGATCCGTCATTTAAGTGAATGGTGTGAACGGTATTGTCATTACTTGTACGACGCTTTGATTATCAAAGAAAGCGATATATTGCAGCGTAAAGGCATTGATGCGTATCAGTACATCATATTTCAAAGATATATTATTTGTTTTTTGGCACTCGTTTCTGTGATTTGCATCGTTATTATATTACCAGTCAATATTGTCGGCAATGAAGGTATGTTTTTTAAACAACAAAAATGAATTTGCGATAATTATGTGATTATTTCCAATAGAGAGTGAAAACAAGGCATTTCGCAAAACAACCTTAACTAATATCGACAGTACTTCGAATTTGTTATGGATTCACACCGTATTAGCGGCACTACTTATACCTTTTGGCCTTTTTTTGATGAATCTGTTTTCAAAAGTGATTAAAGCTGAAGACGAAAATATTGCCAGAAGAACTTTAATTATTAGGCGATTACCGAAATTAAAAAATATTAAAGAATTATTGATCGAATACTTTCAGAAAAACTTTTCCGATTCTCATATCGAAGGAATTCAGTTAGTTTTTGATGTTAGGAAACTTGAATCTTATGAAATTGAGTTCAGTAATGCCATGAGTGCTAAACAGTTTTGTGCGCAACATTTCAGAGAAAAAGAGAGAAAACTTGAAATAAGACCATATTGTTTGGGTCAGTTTGGAGACATTTGTTGCTGCTATTGTTGCGCTAAAGTTGATGGTTTAGAGTATTATTCTCAAAGAGAATTAGAATACGAAAGAAAGATCAAAAAAGAAGTCAGTCAAACATTTTTAATGCCTATGGGATCTGCTTTTATAACATTTCAGTCCGAAAAGACCACTTTAGAGTAAACCTCTTTACTTAAATTTAAAGTATAATAAATATGGTATTTTATCAAACTTTTATACTCATTTTAGGGTTTATAAATATTTGCGACAAAGACAGCAAACATGTATTTGTATTTCTCGTCCAATCGATTGGATAATTAACAAAATTCAACGTAAAGATACTGATTTGTTGGCAACGAGTCGGTGGCAAATCAGTTACGCACCATATCCTGATGATATTAATTGGTATGTCTTTAAGCATTTTCTAATATTTGTGAATTGTTTTTTAAAATTTTTATTAATATTCTAAAAGGAAATTTCTTGCTGTTGACTTTAAATTGATTTGGTTGAGGAAAATCCTTGTTTATCTTCTTCTGTTCGTTATATTCTTCTTCCTTTCCACGCCTGCTATTCTTTTGAAAGTTTTGGAAATTTTAGAAATCCAGAAGTCTTTGCAGGATGGACTCGGAAAAATAGTAATCATTTTTCATTACTTTATTCTGTAATTTCTAATAAATGATTTGTGATCAATTATGAATTGATTTGTAGATTGCTTTCTAGATTTTTTATTTTGAATATTAATACCAAAAAATTATTGTTTAATTTAGGATTCAACTCTAACAGAATTTTTAAGTCCCCTATTATTGATGCTAATGACAATCATTTTGCCGGCTGTGGTCACATTTGCGTGTGAGTTACTCCCATATAAAACATTATCGGCTCTAAATCATGGCATTATGTGGAAAGTGTATGTTTTTCTTCTAATGATGGTTATTATCTTACCATCTGCAGGTTTTTTAAGGTATTAATTTTTTCACTGCCTTTGTGTACGCTATATGTATATTGTTTTATATTCTTGATATATAATTGTAGTACAAATGCATTATTAGAAGATATTTTTAATCTTAATGGAAACGCGACGACAAACCATTTTCGATGGGAATGCTTGTTCCCAGTGGACAGCGGAGCGTTTTTCGTGAATTACGCGCTTCAGGCAGCTTTGCTCGGAAACGTTGTCGAATTAATGAGATTACCGGAATTATTTCTTTATATTATCTATCGATTAATCGGTCGTTCATCGGCTGAGTACGAAAAAGCGCAAAAAGAGGTTACGTTCGAGTTTCCGTTTGGGGTTAGTTATCCTCGATTCTTACTTATTATTGCGATGACACTTACGTTCTGTATTTCGTGTCCACTGATAGCGCCATGCGGTAAGCAATCACTATCTCACGTCAAACAAATTAACAGTATTTGCTTTGATAATTAGGTTTATTTTACATGATATGCAAGCACTTAGTCGATCGTTACAACATTTTCTACGTCTACACTCCCACCAAAATTAATGGTCGAATTCACTCAACAGCTGTGATCTACGTTCATATCGCTCTAATAATGATGCAGTTTCAAGTGTTTACGTTTCTATTCAGCAAAACTGGTTACTCGAAAGTGATGTGGTTTTCGCTATTTGTTCTCATCATAGCACTACTTATATTCGCCGCGCACTGCTTCTTTCACTGGTTCTCCAATTTAAATCATATAACCTATAGTGTAAGTGAATTTTTAACCACAAAAACTAATTCCTCATTTATATGATGGTTTAACTATTTGTTGTCATTTCAGGTCACTTCAAAGTTGAACAAACGAAGTAAAAAGCAAAATTTCTGCGCGTGTGCTTATATACCGCCTGTTGTCAACAATTTATTAAATCATAGAGTTATAAACGCTAACGACTTTATTGTCCAAACCAATGATTAGTATTTTTTTAAAAAAATATTTGTACAAAATGCACATATAATTGATAGAATGTTATCATAATTGGTTTATTTGCTTATTTATTAATCATATAATTTATTAACCGTTAGAAATTGCTTTTGTTTATCATATATTTTATGAAATTTATTACTTTAATAATCATAAAAAGTTAATTATAATTATAATACCTTTTTGAAAAAATGTAATTTTGTTAATAAATAAGATTTTCGATAAACTAGAAGAGCGTACGTTTAAATGTGATGAAAGTAAGTGCGCTTATTATTATTTACTAATAATTTATTAGTGAAGTAAATTCTAATTTCGAATATTGAAAAACCAGACTTTATTACCAAACAATCTTTACTCGTTTAAAGCGTTGAATCGTTAAATTATCGAGATTTTACTACAATTAGAGCTATTATTTTAATTCAATTTTAACATATACAGTATTAAAGAGTAAATTTTAACATTTTAGAGTTCAAGTCCGGTTCGTGAACCGATTGCAAGAAGTCTAAGTCGGACAGACCAGAAAGACCCAGGTCTGTGCTTCTGTAATCCAGTCAAAGACTCGGACTTCTTATCGAACATCATATCGGCGAACCATCGCAAGGGTAAACCTTAAGAAATGGTGAGTCGAATTTTCGGATTTTGTTCTTTATTTTTGGAATGATTGAGTCAAGAGGAGTTCAACAATGTGGGTGTTATGTTGCGCAGATGGGGATTCGGTTGTAAATAAAAGATGCAATTACTGTAAAAGATAATTAGTATTTGAAAAGAGAAGCGACAGTAAACCTGGTTTGGGTTTTGGATGTCATAAATGCAAAAAATCTGTATCTAATCTTATAAACACATTGTTCGAAAAGTGTGAATCAAATACTCGTGACATTGCTAATTATATTTTGTCTCAAATTATCTGTTACCACATTAGTTATATGATTTCCGAACAAAGTTATTCAATGCTTGCATCAGAGAAATATTGCAAGTATAAAAGTTTAGACCGTCCACTTTTTCCTACCCTACCATACCCTACCCTACCCTTAAAATTCTTAAACCCTAAACCTTATAAACCAAACCCAAACTATTCTGATTGGAGATTAAACCCCTATAAAAATCTTTGTAAACCACAGTGTGGTAAGTCATATGCAGGATCCGGATAATGCATAAATGCATAGAAATGCATATAAGTGCATAAAAATTGAGTTTTTATATTTGCATGCATATCCTTAAATATTTCTATATTCATGCATATTTTCACAGTTTTGCGAAAAATGTGAAAATAATTAACACTTTTTATTGCTCTGTTAAGGAGAATAAGGCATAATAAATAGTGAACTTTTCTTTTGAAGAAAATTTGTTTGCGAATTGTCGCAAACTTTAGTTTAGTTTTATTTTGCAATAGTTTAAGTTAAAGAAAATGCCTAAAACTAAAGAAAGTAAATTTTCATTATTCAAAAGATTGATTAAAAATCCAAGTTATTCTGTTTTTAAATGTGATGGTGAGGTAATGTTTTGTACTGTTTGTGACACAAAAATAAATGTTGATAAAAAGTTTCAATTGGATCAGCACCTCAACACTCAGTCACATAAAAAATTATTATCAAAATATGATGTTAAAAAGCCACAACAAACTTTATTAAAAAATGTGATCGATTCTAGCAATTTTTCAAATTTTTCATATGATTTGTGTGAAGCAATGGTTAACGCGGATATTTCTTTTAATAAACTTCAAAATGAAAAATTTAGATCTTTTTTGGCAAAATATACAAAAAAATGTATACCAGACGAGTCAACATTAAGAAAAAATTATTTGCCTAAAATATATGACTTTAAAATGGCCAAAATTGTAAGTGCATTAAAAAGTGAAAAAATTTGGGTTTCAATAGATGAAACTGTTGACACTATGGGCAGAAGTATTTGTAATGTTATAGCGGGCCCACTTAATAATACTAATGATTTATATTTAATTAATTGTGATCAAATTAATGAGGTTAACCACAGTTCCATTGCTAAACTTTTTGATACATCAATGGGAATAATTTTTGGTGAAGAAATTAAATATGAAAACGTGTTGATTTTTATTACTGATAGTGCTTCATATATGAAAAAAGCTTATAAAGGAATTAAAATTTTATACACAAAAATGATACATGTTAGGTGTGTGGCTCATTGTATGCATCGTGTTTGTGATACAATTAGAATTAACTTTAAGAATGTTAATGATTTAATAAATAATGTTACAAAAGTTTTTAAAAAATCTCCAAAAAGAATAAGATTTTTTAAAGAGAATGCTCCAAATATAGCTTTACCGCCTAAACCAGTAATTACAAGATGGGGTACCTGGTTATCAGCAGCTATATATTATGCTAATAATTTTGAAACTATTAAATCAATTGTTGGTTTATTGAATGATTCAGATGCAGCATCAATAAAATTTGCAAATAAAATTTTTTTGAAAAAAAATCTCAAAACTGACTTAATATTTATTAAATCAAATTATGAAAAACTCCCACTATTAATAGAGAAAATTCAAAGTAATGTTTTTCTAAATGATAGTATTAATATCGTTAATGAATTTAGTTCTGTTATTGTCGATGCTTCTGGAAAAATAGCGGAATTAGTGAAAAACAAATTTTCAACTTTATTAAGTGAAAACAGTGGTTATCAAACTTTATGTGACATTAATAAAGCATTGAGTAGTGAAACTGTAACTCTCAACAAAATTAGTTCACAATTTACAGTTCAAGAATTGGCAAACTTTAAATATGCTAAAATAACTTCATGTGATTTAGAGAGAAGTTTTTCGCGATACAAATCAATTTTAAATGAAAAAGAAGCATATAAACTTAAAAACTTGAAAATGACTTTAATATCTAATTTTAATAAGTTTTAAGCAATGTATTGTATTTTTTTTAAAACTTTTTTTCGTGCATATAAAAATATTTTTTAGTGCATAAATGCATGCATATTTCACCGCTTTTTTCGTGCATATTATCCGGATGCTGGTCATATGTGTATGTCTATTAAACATTGTCATTTTAAAACTCAATAACTGTGTCTCTGATTATTTACCATTCCAACTTTGGTGCCCTGGGTGAGGAAGAGTTTGTGTCAACGTGAGTCTACGTATGGTACATCGGTGGCTTGTGGCAAAACTCTTAGAGGTCATAGAACACTCGATCTTCTGGCCGTAAGGGAACTCGACCAGCGACGCGTTAGGTTGTACGCATTATCGATAGGCCTTAAAGGAACTCGACCAAAGATAACGCGTTCGTATAAATCGCGATTATTCTCTAGATAGAAATTGCAAACGCTATTATAACAGAAATTCCTCTGGCGAACGAAGCGCAACAGATAGCGAAAGTGAGGCTAAAAACCGAAATCCTAAAGTAAAGATTTCATTTAAAAAACCTCAAAATGATTTTGATGTTGCCAGCAATTATAGCGATAGAAGCGATTTAAATTCCGAACTAAAAAGCTTCGGTTGTGAAAAGCCAGGACATCCGGTAAGGTTGTCTTAATAAAAATAAAAATATCAAACCGGTTCCAAAAACGTTTGCTGCTACTCCAGACAGTAGCTCTGATTATGAAAATTTAATATTTCACTCTGTTTGGGTAAATAATAAATACACTAGAGCGTTGATTGATACAGGCTGTGAAACATGTACACATGTGAAAGAATTTGACTACCACTTATTACTAGGTAATGATTTTAATGTAGCAGCTAACACTACAATAGATTGTAAGGATAAGAAACTCTTCTTTGCTAAGACTGCGTAACAATGATAACCACCATGATTTACATTTGACAAAAGACGACTTCAGCTCCGCTGCGTAAAATATTTGTAAACGTAGTGACCGGAGGTACTAAACCTATTAATGTTATCGCATATAAAGTAGATTTAAATTCTAAAGCATTAGCTAAATATGACATTACGGTTGGCAAACCATATGTTCGTTTTGTAAACTCGCAAAGCTTAATGCTTCTCGTAGATAAAGATAACAATTCAAAAACACTTAAATGTGGTACTATAGTTTGATCAGTGTCTGAAATGTCTGAGAATGATTTTATAAGCGATTCAGACGATAGTCAAACATATGTTGACTGCGATAGCGATGACTCTAAAAGTAATAGCTCTGAATCCGAAAATTTTATGACTCTTTTGACATTAAAGATAACGACTATAGATAAGGTCAAAAGATTTTCGAAGAAATGAAAAACAAAGTTGAACAAAAGGGTCTGGAGCCATTCGATACAGACTGGTTTGAGAATAAATGTCCATTTTGCACAAGTTTCATTCACAAGCAAGACCTTTGTCCTGAAAAGAAGATATGGTTCACATCCTCACTTTACAGACGTAAAATAGACGCAATAAGTCAGGAAGCTCTTAAGAAAGAATATTTGTTAAAGCTTAGCGACAAATGCAAACTAAGAGTGAACTTTGAAAACAAATTTACTATCAAACCTATTATATTAGTAGAAGAAGAGACTGAGATTCGACCTGATTTATTGATGTTAAATAATGGCAGCATGAATGTTAACCCAGACTTAACAATCAGAAAGAGAACAGTTGCGTAAGATATTGTTACAGTTTGAAGACGTTTTTGCGATTGAACATGACAAAATAGGAAAATGCATTCATAAAAAATAGAATAGAATCTAGCCCTCATTTGAAACCAATAAAGAAAAATACTTATCGCTACAATGCCCCTATGAGAGATAATTTAACAAACAAGTTAATAAATGGGTCGAACTTGGTATCTGTTCATCCAGTCGCACTGGGGTAAACCTGTTGTTATGGTAGGCAGAAAAGCACTGATGAGTTCGGAAACTCTGAAAAACGAGTATGTTCGGATATGATAGAGGTTAATAAAGAGACAAAACTAGACCTTTACCCAAGCCAGTTGTACGAGTTTGTCTCGACTCATTGACTGGTAAAATATGGTTTAGCAGTTTCGATCAGAACTGCGGTTATTTACAAATAGAGATTAAAGAGGAAGACCAGAAGAAAACAAGCTTCGTCAGACAAGACGGCTTGTATATGTTTAATAGATTGCGTTATGGTTTATCATAGGCTTCCGCAACATAGAGATATGCAGATTATAACTATAGTGAGCTTAAGTGGAAAGAATTTATCGTCTATATTAATAACACATTAACATTCAGTGAAACATTTGATGATCACTTAGCTTTAATACGTAAAATATTAAAGAGAATTAGAAAAACTGGTATGACTCTAAATCCTAAGAAATGTTTCTTTATGATTAAAGAAGTAAATTTCTTGGGTCAGATTATAAATGAATCTGGCATTCATTCCGATCCTTCTAAGGTTAATGCAGTAATGTCTTACACTATTCAAAAGACATTCATTGTCGTAAGAGCTTTTATAGGCTTAGTAAGCTATTAACAAGAATTTATTGCTCAGTTTAGCATCGTAGCAGAACCTTTGAGCCGACTAACGCGAAAAAAACACTCCTTTCGAAATAGGAGAAAAGCAACTTAATGCCTTGTAAAAAAATTAATCAAGCAATTAGTTCAGCGCCGTGTATTGTTTATTTCGACAATAAGTTACCAATTGAGATCCATTGCGATGGAAGTCTCACAGGTATCTCTGGAATAATGTTGCACATCATTGATAATAAATATCATGTAATTAGATAGGATAGGCGGTTACATAAGCCTGAAGAAAAGAATTACACTATTTCTGAAATTGAATGCTTAGCACTCTTATGTGACTTCAAAGAATTCTTAGGAAGATTCATCGATTTCATTTTATGCCTTTTTATTACCATTTTTACCATTACAATATGTATGACTATTATGAATTATCTACATATCGAAGATGAACTCATTGGTGAACAAGAAGTTTTTTTTCTCTAAGTATATGAAGATCTTTTATCCTCTAGAAGACTAAAAAGGAAAGGTGCTTAAAGGACAACAAATTCGAGTGTTAGGATAAATATTATATTAAATTTTCGATAAATTTTATAGGAATGATATGCAGTGAGACCTAGTAATGCTAGATAATACGAGTTATGATAGGAAGAAAATAAACATTCAGTTAAGGCAAAAATATATTCAACAGCATAGTTACATGATAGGTTTGTTACTGACAGCAAAAGTTTGTTGTTTGACAGAAATATGAGTTTGCTTCACACTTCTGCCTGACATCAGCGATGTTTTTTTGTTCATCTGAAAGATTAAAAATATTGAAAATCGAAAATCAATTAAAAATCTTTGGTCATATCTTAAACCATAATTAAAATCCATGGAAGTAAACTCCACACTGATCACTATATTTTAGATGGTGTTATCGTAAGATATTTTATAAAATTCAATAGTAAGCATTATTCTTAGTCGCATTCCATGATAATTACTTACCAGCACTACAACAGGCGATTGGGACTGTTTTTTAAATGCTGAATCTCTTTTTTCTGCAATGAACAATATTCAGAATCACTAAAACTTGCAACAGTTGCGATGTTATATAAGTACCGAAGACAACTTCAAGAAAGTATGAGACGTATAGCACTTAACATTAATGATTAGATAACGCCAAATTCAGGAAAAAGAAACAAAAACATATGTATACGAATCACAACCAAAAAAACATTTTAAAACCTATTTATTGTTTTAAAACCTATTTTTTTGAATTTAATAATTCAAAGAAAGATAAAATTATGACTGCCAAACCTATGGACGCAGTCTTAGATTACATTGGGAAATATAAAGCACACGTTCATTATATGGTTGAATTGCAAAATATGTCCAGTAAAATGAAAATTAATTTAGAAATAAAACAAAAAACACCATCAATATCACAAATGTTCTCTAACGCTTAAATTTAAGTATTCTCTTATAATTAAAATATATACTTATTTTCGTGATTAATAAAATTTCTTATAGTGAAAATAATTTTAAATAATTTATAAATAGTTATAAATTAGGAACAGTTTTCTGAATTAACAATAAAATAATTTTAAAAAATACTAGAGCCTCTTTGGAACTTTCATACGGAGGGTCTAAGATGTAAAACACGAACCTCAGATTCAGGCTCTAAAACCTATTATCTTTTGACTGTTTGTGAGATTTGCTCTCCCATTCTTTCCCTCAAAATCTAAATTTTATTATTCTAGTTTGTTTATTCTTATGCGTAAAACGCCCATATGTCTCTAGTTGTACTTATTGTCAAAGATAGGCAATACTCAAGGCTTCACACAGGAAAACATTTCTATAAAATTTGACATAGTGTTATATTTTTGTAGTCTAAAAACAACAGTATTAATTAAAAGTTTATGCGCACTCATACAAACATATGAAAAGTCAGTCATTTGTATTTAATTAAAGTTTGCCAGATTATAGTTGCCAGCAAATCATATAACGCAGAATAACACGATATTGCGATCACATTCAATCGTATTGATATAAGATTCGAGTTTTATTTTCTTTAAGTTTATATATTCGGATTAAAAAAATGTTTTACGATTGCCTCACAGAATATAAACCTTTGATAATGTCTGGCTTAAAAAAACTAAAAACCAATAAACACGCATTTGACTCTGTTTTATTTGATGGGAAGAATGTGCGTGTTTGAAGGCAATGTGTATTTCAAAAATTTAGTTTATTGTTAAAACAATGAATGTCTTTACTTTTTACTTACGCATAAGTGAGCAAAATCTTATTTAAATGTGCTATAAATAAGCGTAGAGTAAACATAAAATTAGCGCAAAACAATAAAACATAGCGTTTCATAGATTTATATTTTAACATATCCTGCGATCGCAGCAATATTTGCTCGCATATATATTTATTTCCAGTTCTATCACTTAAGTTAGCTGTTATTTAGCAGTTTCTATCGCTAATATTCGATAAATTAAGTCTAATTTTCTAAAACAAATAATTAACTCAGTAATGCGCCAGAGATTAGGCTTACAGTCTTTAGTTTGCAATAGAGACTATATATATTAAGTGAAGTCACTTACAGCTTAAACAAAGTTCCAAACTTATTTAGTTTCGTTCTGCTTTGTGAAAAACTGGTAGATAACTATTATTCAATAATGTACTAATTGTTATAAAATATTTTTATTTCCACTTTATGCCATCTGTTCGGTTAATGTCCGAAAATGTATTTCTCTCACAATCAGTCGTCGTGGCTTGCGAAGAGATTTTTTCATTTTTCATTTTTTTTATACACAAGGGAATAAAGCAATTAAACAGG
>JAQIVF010001820.1:0-12638 GCA_034698365.1 Steganacarus magnus | reverse complement strand
TGAGATTGAGATACTAAACGATGAGTAACTACTAGCGACCCATTACTGTAGGCCAGTACTGGTAGCTAGAGTTGTGACTCATAACAATATATGCACCTAACTTAGCAGTAGGCTATGTTAGTGCAACAGAAAAGTTTTTTAAGTTAGAATATAAAATTTTAAATAAAGTTTTATTTTGGCCTAAAATTTTTCTACGGCTATGTTAGGTGCATATATTATCAGTTTAAACTCAAGACATTCAAAAGATATATAAACTTCAATAATATTAAATACTGCTTGAAAGATAGCAGTTTATTTATCATATAAATTATTTTTCTAACTTAAATAAACCCTAATTTAAATTAATATTAAGTTTAAAAATTATTCTAATACATATAAAATAAATGAATGTATAGAAATTTAATAAAAAAATATAAATAAAATACAAAAATTATATGAATGCATTTCAAACAATTTTCAACCTTTAATATAAAAATTTTTTCAAAAGTTTTCGAAGTTTTTTTACTCAATGAATTATAGCCAAAGAAAAAATAGTAAAAACGTAAAATTCACGTGCGAATTACTTCCTTATTTTGTTAAAAGCATACACATGTTATACATAGCTTTTCTTTAAATAAAATAACCCGGAAAACTTTACATTTTAAATCTATGTGATACAAATAGTTACACTAGTGACCTTATAAAATTTAAGAAATGTTTTTCTTAGATTATTGCTCATTTTTAAGTTAAGACTGACCCCAAAAAATTGTTTTTTATGGATTATGCTGTTCTTAATAAAATAAACTGAATTTCTTTATTGTTAGTAACAATATACTTATATTAAATTTTTTTATATTAAGAAACTTCACTCATTCTTTATCAAATACTTAGTGATAAGTTCACAAGTAAAATATGTTTTATTATTAAACATGACTCAATTGTGCATTGACAAACGTATGAAATTGTGTCTACGCAAAGTTTATCGCCATACAGTTTTGGAAAATTAGTGGCACTGCAATCGATTACCAAAAAAGAAGGCATCCACATTCAAAAAACGACTAATTTAATTGCGCAGCTCGATAAAAATAAGTGGGATTATAGTAATATTGTGGACATCGTAAAATTTAAAGCATCAAATTATTTTATTAAAAATATCGATTCTCGGGAAGTCAGCAACGATTCTGATGATTCTAGCGAATCCACCGATTCCGCCGATTCAGGCAGTAATACCGAGAATGACACACGTTGGAGTTCGAGTTTGTATTCAGAAGCGCCTTCGATGGAAGACGTCAGCTCTGTAACCGACGAAGACGATGCTACCAATAAAATAAATGATACAACAATTCAAATACAATATTTCAGGCATTATCATCACCAACAGCTACCAGTGTTTCAGATAATCATCAATCTGTGACAAGTGTTTCTCTAGTTGTCAGCTCAACTATTAGTCGTACCAGAACTTCTACGTCTCGTTAGGGCCCAGCTGTCCGCACTCACTCTCATACTCCTGTGTTTTCAGCAATCTGCAAATATTTCAGATATTATCGAAGAAAAGGAAATTACCGCAAACCACATTATTCCAAATGAAATTACTAATTCACCAACTATTCCGGTCAATCAGATACCGATACCGCGCACACTGTCACCGACACAGTGTCATCAATCACTCGATCACAGAATCCGCGCTCTCCGTCAACGACTCTGTGCAATCGGTCACCAAAACCACGTGCCATCGCCAGCCTCGCGAAAACGTGCGATATCAGTCTCTTAACAGTCTGAAAAGCACCGAGTATCTCAGTCGTTTGCGATTGCACACGTTACAACCATCACCACCACGGAAATCGCACAAAAGGAAACATAAATCCGACTCCAAATCAAAATATTATATTCCATTTAAAAAGAAATCCGACGCGACAAACGATGTTTAATTGCCAAAAAATACCGTCCAACACCCGAAACTTAAACGGGTAATAATTATTGGAACGCGACCAACAAAGATAAATACACGCACAACGAAGAATACTGAAAACAAATGTTCGCGCAGCGTTACCGTCGCTTTATGGCGCCTCTGTCTGATGTATTGGACAGATGTAAAAATCGGATGACGATGCGTATGTACGCGAGCAGTTTGAAATGCTTGCAAAAATTTAAAACGATTTAATTAAGAAGACAGTTTTCCATGTTCCAACTATAGAACTTTGATCTTCGTTATGTACGCAGTTCTCTTGTTTCAAATTTTTTGCGCTCTCAAAACATAATGGGAACATTTGTAGATCATTAATTTATGCTGGTAATACAGCAAAAAACAAGTTATTTGGTGGAAGTACTTTACAGAATGTGAAACCATTATAATCCTTTGACTCATAATTTATATTTTCACATATTCTAACCGGATGACCAATTGGATACTTGTCTTAATAACATAAGGATAGAGGCTAGTAAAATCATAATACTTAATTTGAATTTTGTCTTTTGATTCATAATATAGTTTAGCACAATCCAATCTTCCTCCAAATAAAACGTTACAATATTCAGTTTTAGTTCAAAAACGGGGCAATAATTAAACCATATAAAAGACTCAACCACATTTGTCGTCATATGAAAGTTATGAACCTTATTGTTTGCAAAACCTCTCTTCAACAAATGTTACAAATAACAGAAGAGTTACATATGAAACAAATCTTCATATGAATTACATATGAAACAATTAAATTTGAAAAGATCTTCAAGTTTTAGATATAATTTATCAAACCTATCAGATATAAAAACAAAAATCTTTTAACTTAGTTCAAGCGTGAACATTCAGAAATTTTAAAAATAATTTTCGAAATATACCACAGACGCTATAGTTGCAACTCATAAACTCAAAGTAAAATTATTATTACTTATTCAAATTAATTATGTCTATAATTAATAATTTTTATTTTAATTTTAGATTTATTTAGATTGATTTAACGACTTGGGTAAATCGGAAAGCAATGCGTCGTTCACAATAACGGCGGAAAATAACTAACTCCTCAATAAACCAATTAACTTAAACACTAAACGTTTATTCGCTTGCACGGGTAAGATTTATTCGGCGAAAATGATGAAATGAAATCAATTTTTAATTTATTATAAAGACGAAAGAAAATTAATGAAGAAATTTGTTAACGTTTTAACGCCAACAAAGTCCAAAAAATTAAGAGAAAACATTATTAATATTCTATCATTTTTGAGTATTTAAAACTATTATCTTTGTTTTTTATGAGGTACTCAATTAAAGAAGAATTATCACAAAGTTATAATAAACCTAAAGTTCTTAAAGAATCATTCAAAACTTCTCAACAACAAGTCGAAGAAGGTTAAATTTGTTTATTAATACAATTATATTGACTATTTGCATTAGGAATTACAAATTAATCAAACAAAAAATACAACTAAATTGAAGAGGTCTTGCAAAGGTATGGAACTAAAAAAGCTCTCGAGATGAAGTCTTGATAGAGCACGAAAAACTCTCACAACCGCTCTATATCGGATATCAGCCATGGCGCGAGTTTAATAAGACGAGAAATTTAACTCATCTGCATAAAGTACATCAATCAAAAAAGTTTATAATGGATTGTGCACTTAAAGTTAGAGTTTATTTTGTAAGAAAGATAATAGGAGGCGCGATAAATACGAAAATACCTCAAGATCATAACCTATGATGATATGGCTATATTTTTAAAATATATTATAAGAGATAGAACAGAGGATAGTTCATGTAGCTATATCGCCCTTTATCTTGCATTATAATATCTCGAATTATGTCCAGACGCAAAATGCACAAAAGTTTGAGAATCACTATACTCAAGTGAATTTCGATTAAGGGCTGGAGCCAGAAGTATTGTTATGACCCACGGACTGTCAATGACAACCGCTTTAAATATTCATGACATCCAGACACGAATACAACCACTAATAGATGTTTGGTATCAAATATTTGTTGTTAATGGCATCATTGGTGAACTGATTTTTAAGGGACCTGATGCCGCAGACCGTTATTTATATTTATTATGGACTTGTACACCCGGTCGTCGCGTAGGTCATTACGACATGATTAAGAAAATAAATTGCCTATTCAATAGAAATAAGTGGTGTTCGAGATGTTTTAAGTTTTATCAAACTAAATATTGACACTTCTGCCCGGATAGCTGCGATAAATGTGGGGCAAAAAATGCAATGTGTACAGCGCTTGACTGTCCGTCGGGCAACAAACATTTTTATAATACGTCATGTTGCAATAATCATCTGGAAGAGTTATGCACTTTGCTTCGAAAATGTTTAATATGCGAAGTTGAATACCACGGAAATGTTTAAGCAGAGCATAACTGCAACGAGTTCAAATGTTATGTGTGTAAAGATGTATACACTGAACAACCACATTACTGCTTTATGAAACCACTTGACATTGATAAATTAATAAACGAAGATAACAGCCAAAAAATCATTAGTTGTTTCGACAATGAAACTATGATAGAAGCTGATGATGATTTGATTAATAAACACACACCAAATATGTTATGCTCAATAACTGTATGTCTGTCCTGTTGCCATGAGTAAATTGAAAAGTATAAAAGCAATGTTGAAAATTATTATTGTATTATTTTCAATTACTTATTTAAAACATTTCGCGGAGAAGATTGTGTGAGCGAATATGTCAACTATATTGACGATGAATTAACATAAACAGCTTCAATTAACAAATCTACTGTTCTCGTTTTCGCGCATAATTTCTGGTATGATTATTTCATCAATTTGACTTTTAATTGATTTGCTTTATTTCAGTGGACATTTTCTTTATTGACATCTGCTTTGTTCTTCGATAACTTTTTAGACAAGAAATTAAGAGAATAAAGGCAATATATAGCGGAACCAAGATAATGAAGAAAGACGTCTCTAATGTGCGCAACCTAGACTCATATTTGTTCTTTCATCTACCCTTATCCGGTTTGCCAAAAGCTTTTTGTTTTGAGGACAGTGTTAAATGGTTTTAGCCTCATTTGATCAATACTGTTGAGAATCAAAATATGACTGAGTGTCTTATTACCGAAATACCCATCAACATGTTTGTACGCATATCAATAAGTGAAAATGTAAAAATTTAAAAAATCCCAATTCATAGAGGAATGAGTGGCATGAACATTCTCATCTCATAAAACGAGATAGAGTTCTAATTAACGCTTTTCGAAACGATCATCAACTAACCCAAGCGTTTCTTGTTGGCCATCGAGTCAAAATAATAGTTTAAGGTTTCTGGCGAGGAATTTGATTACGAATAATGATGAAACACCATAGCTGACAAATTAGCATTATTTTAAATTATTTAAAATGATATTTTGAATAACCATTTAAATAATATATAAACTTATGTTATTAATAAAATTGTTAATAGCAAAACGTATTTCAACACATTTTTTATTTGAACATTTAAAAATGGAATTGCGAATATCACCTTGAAGATATAGGCAGATGCTGAGCTAAAAGGAAAGTGGAATTTATTAAGCGATTGATAAATGAAACACAAAATTATTCGTTATTTAAATTTATTTTATTAGATACAAAATTATATGAACGTTTTAATCTAACATTTTGTTAGTAAATAAAATTAAAATTAAACTTTCAAATACCTCAATTAATTCCAAGATAGATTTAGCTCCAGTTATATTCATTTTTCCTGAAGTGAATATTATAAACTTTACATTGTTGACACGGCGTGTGACACCATGAAATAGCTCTAGTTCATAGATTGTGTTATCAAGGCCAAGTTCTTTTATCGTTGAAAAGTTTAACATCGGCGACTTTTCCTTTGCAAATTCCTTACAGTCGTATGTTGCCACCATATTTACGACACGAAAATCGGTTAATGATGCATCATAGTACATTATTGTCACCAAAATTAAAGTATGGACTGCACACATTTTTGCTTTCTTTTCAGAGTTTACGCCAGTAACGACAAGCTTTCCGTTGGAAAAATAGATGTAAGTGGTGTGAGTCCCTTTAATAATTAATCCGGGAAATTTAGCTGGATTATACTGCACAGGAACATTTCTTAGTAGTTTCTCGGCCATAGTTACTAACTTTATTTCACAATTTAGTGAGGCAGTATCTGTAACGTTAACGACAATTTGAAATATTATAGACATTGAGAAATTTGTTATGAATTCTTGTAAGTGAAAAGTATCGATGTTATGAAATTATGAGAGAGATGTAAACTATAAATGTTTTGTAATAATTAAAGACTAAGGATATGAGTCACAAATAGCTTTGATTCTTAATGTAAAATATATGAGATATCGAGAAGCGATTTCATTATGATTTTGAACTTGAAATAAACGCAATTAGAAATTTGAAGTTGAATTTTGTTTGTGTCCATAAAATAGGGTCCGTGCCTTCAGTAGTAGTTTGATGATGTGCTAATTTAGAGATAGGGTGGCGTATATTGTGGCGTATATATATTAAGAGCGGGTATTACGGTGAACGCGTAGTAACAGTACGCAAGAAGTGGCGGTGAGCGGTAATAATTAAGTAGTGGTGGTGGCGTTAAAGGTTGGGTGTGGCACCATTGTTTCAATCGGTCTGTCAATCTTTCGGTCAATCAGTCGAACGGTCTATTTCTCATTCGGTAATCGGTCGGGGTGTCAATCGGTCAGCGTTTAAATTGGTAGCGTGTCAACAGTCGGTGTGTCAACCAGTCTGCGTGTCAATCGTTTTGTCTAACCATCGGTCTCAGTGGTAATAAATGAGTAGTGGTAGTGGCAAAAGAGGTCAATCAAAGCGGCATAAATTGGTTTTCGAATAGTAGTGACTGTATTTTTAGCGGAGGTAGTAGGTTGTAAGATTACGTATAAGAAGTGGTAGTAGCAACAATGGCGATATTGGGGCTAACAGCGATTCGGTTTTGGTGGTAGTAGTGGAAAACTAAGCGGTTTCGAGTGACAGACTAGAGACGGTTGTCTACCTAAGGGTGAGCGAAGTGCTTGGCGGTGTGCACTTAAAAACCGGAGATAAATGATTTTTAATAAAATGGATGAAACGAATGAGAATTTTAATGGAACGAGTATTGATATTGAATGGAAAATTATTTGTGAAACAATAGCGATGCCGTATGAAATGACAGATGATATGTTTGATATGAAATTTTTGAACATGATGACTGATGATAATAATGATGACAATAATAATGAGGTTTATTCGGAAATACGGGATGAAATGCATCACAGCATACTTGACACGAAACAAAATGAACATAATTAAAATGCAGATAAAAGTTTGGTAGTTGTACAAGGAAGTGGAGAAAATAATGTGGACACGGCGGACCAGCTTAACGGGGATGTCAATATAGAGGAGAAAGAGCAGACTATAGAGACCAGCAAGGAGGAACCTAAGCCGTCAATCAGTGGTGAACCTCAACAGTCAATTATTGGCCGAACTACACTATATAAGGCTCGAAGAAATTACAAAAAAACGAGTTATTAGTTTTAATAATGCTGTCGAAAAATTTAGATGTATAGATGATATGTCGTGTAGGAATAATGAAAGGATGATAAAGGATATTATGAACGATAATAAGGTTTTAATAATATGGAATGCGAAATTAATTGTGAATTGACAGTGAATATCAGTGCTGCAGGATTCGAGTCAAGTTTAGTTAAATGGTCCATAAATTTAATGAGGAAAACACCGTTTAAATATCGATTTAAATATTGAATGTGGCGCCACTTCGATAACAATCAAGGATTGAATTTGCTTTCATGTTAGCCATTCCTTCGTTGAAATACACTTGACTAACCATATGGTTTGTTAAATATTCGCCTGAAATAAAGAAAAATAGAAAAATGCTGTTTAATATAATTAACAAAATTAATAAACAAACGTTAAACCTGATGCATATCTAGTTTTCTACTGAAACCACTGTTTCTGAGCGAATGAAGTGGTAATCCACTTTTTGCTTCGCTCTTTCGGTTTCTGTATAAAACATAGCTGTGATATGGAATGTATTTGCCCTGAACTTGTCGTGCAAATATGTTTTAGGTATTAAGTTGCTTTAAAATGTTGACCATATTATCGTAAATTTCAGATATGGTGACCGAATCCGAACCGTTATGACATGCAGCAACGTTATGATACCATCGGGACATCTCTTTTTGATTTCTTGACACGAAAGACCAACCGCTGATAACATACCTGTATTTTATATAAATTATATTTAGAAATAAAATTTTAGGTTTATTACCTCTTGTTATAATTGATCTCATATTGCGATCGAAAATCACTGGCAGTATCTGTGTTTTGTTATGCATCGTTATATTTTATCTCATTAATTTCTTTCGTACCTAAGCTATTCACATCAACTTTTGCGAAATTATCTTTACTATAAATAGTCTCATCTCCGCTAGCTTTCAGTACCTGTGTCACGGTGCAAAATTTATTAAAGTTATAAAATTTCTTTAGTTCGGAGTCTCTGACTGCTATCGAGTTTTCCTCAGATTCTCGAGATCGAAACAGGATGTTTGGATCGATAAACACTTAATGAAAGCCCTTTGGAAAGAGCAATGCGCGTATCGTTAGCGAATAAACTTCCAAATGCATTATTGAGTCAATAACTGAGATCACATTGCCAGTCCATTGCGATATGCCTAATAATTAGACAAAATAACATTTTTTTAGTTAAAATAATTAATAAATACAGAAAATTAAACTAAATATAATATATAAAGTATTTTTCAATCACTGCGTGCCTCAACCAATCCCTAATACTTAGGCCCGTAATCGTAACCACGAATACTTAACTCTTTAAAGATATTATTGGTTTTGAATGTTTCTCTCACTTTATCGTAGTTCAGAGCGATTTCAATATCATTTTGCAATTTTAGTGCCGGCTCTTCCGGTACATGCACTTTACTGGTGCACACAACGGAAGATCACTCGGTATGAGAAAAATCTTCGCTATCTTCTAATATGCGAAGTGTGAACGTATTTGTGCTCTTCTCTGGAACAAACGTTGCGTGAATAAATCTAATTAAAATTATATATCAAATATAATATTATTAATCCGTTGATAACCAGTAATTAATCTAAAAGTTTTCAGATAAATGAATATTTAATGTTAAAGTTATCCACATATTTATAACACTTACCTTATAATCTCCAAAACAACAGCTGTTTTATTCCATGGTTGTCATATTAAATCAGCCAAACGTTTAAAAAAATGGTTGCTGGAAATTATATCCGGTTGCTGGAAATAACACCTTTCCTTCTACGGTGTGGTCTTTAAGAAAACTACATTCAGGCTCCAAATGAGAAATTTTTATTTTATAATTCGATGCTGTGCTGAAGTTATGATATTCTGGATATTTCTTCAAATCATCAATTCTTTGATAATGCCATTTAATGAGTAAACTTTAAAAATGTGTTGCTCTAGAAACTTGCCATTTTATTCGAGATTTTGCGTTCCTTTTCTCTCTTGAATTTCGGAAACGGTTAATATGTAGAATAATGTAACAAAGATGGATAGAGTAAAAATTTAACAACACTCGCTCACTTCACGATATTTGCCGATGATTTTACAAACGTTCACAGAGTTTTAATATGATTGTTAAGTTAAAATAGAATTGGAGATTATTCTTATTTAAAATTTAAGATCCAGAAAACTGATAGTTTATGCAAATATATAGTGATGATTTATACATTGATGATTTATTTACAAGAGAATTCAGCGAGGTTAAAAACCTAAGATGATTCAGCATTTTAAAGTTATTTTTTGCGTCGTGTTAAGTTTTTATAAGGCATATAAAAGTATTCTAGTCAACCGCGGCTGGCACTACTCCTTCCGCGACATGAAATAATTGCTCCGTCTTCTGAAATATTAATAACAGCTCCAACGTCTGAAGGGTTTTGTATCATCATGCTCGAATACGCTGAGACGCCGAATTATTTCCAGAAAAAATATTTTCGGGCTGATTGAAATGTGCCAGAGGAGTTTCGCAATACTCTTTTTCTAAATCAACCATTGGAATTTCAGTTTGAATCGCTTTCTTTGGTTTTTTTGATTCAAGTCATTCGATTTAGAAAGTGACATGTAATCGCGATAGATTGATACTGACAATTCCACACTGTTTAATTTATCATTTTCCTCTCTCACGTTTTTGTTCTCCTCTTTTAATTTTAATTTATCTCTGTCCTTTTCCCTTTTTATTTTTGAAATCTCATCATCTTTACGTTTTAGATCGAATTCCATTAGAAGTTCCTTTTGACGATTTCGAAGTTTTTCACTCGCCACAAATTCAAAATCATTTTTGAACTCTTCGGTGAACTGAAATTTTGCACACAATTCCGCATTTTCAAGTTTTTCCAGCAGGAGTTTATTTTCCTGTTTGTAGCTATTCAATTCTCTTTTAAGTTTTTTAATTTTTCTTTCGTAACCATCAAAACCGAATTGACGAATTCTTTTAGTGGCATCTTTATCACAATTATGGGCACTTATTCTAAGGGATGGTGCCGCAGTCGACAGTCAATACAAATCTCTAAATGCACTAAGATTGTCATTCGATGAATTAATTCAGGTCTTGCATTGTGCGAATATGTGACCCACTTATTACACGTACCAAAAGAGTTGTTAGGGCAAGGAATTGCCTCAATAGATGCACAAAATACTTTTTCTTTGTCTTTGATATAAGCATATATGCAAGGATAGCAGAAATAATGATCTCCGTGAATACGATTGTGAGTTTGACAAACAATTGGAAATGCAGCTACACGTGAACATGTCATGCAATTAGTTTGTGTTCTTGACTTGTTAATTGTCTTCGATATTCAATGTTAACTTCAATGTATTTTTTTATTATAATTGCATCAGAATTGTTTATTCGGTTAATTTCATTTGCTCTCACACACTTTAACTCCTTAACCCTACTAGGAGGGAAAATGATTTCGATAACTTTTTCGTTACCCGTTATATTATTACGCGTTTTCCACCATAGCTCCCCGTTGTGTATACTGTTGCTTTTGTCAGTTAATTCTTTATAACAAGTATCATCTCTAGGTATAACATAATCCCAGTTTCTCCACATTTCTAAGAAATTATTCTTTTCTAAATTGGCTATTATTCCATCAGGGCATTGTTTATATTCTCTGGCCGACCAAACTGTTTTTAATCCCTCTAATTCGTCATCCTCAAATTGCTTACGAAATTCAGGGTCATGTCTTGCGTTTGGGTTAAAAAATGGAACATATCTTCGCCATTTATATGATTCCGGAATTTCGTCTGGATAGTATCCCATATCATTTGGATTAACGTTAATATCATCAGGGTCAAGCAATTTATCTTGTTTATCTTGGCTTAGAGAAAATACTTTGGAGATTCCAATAGGTTCGATGTTTGTTAAATTAATTTCTTCGTAAACTGGATGTCTAATCACACCTGTATTGCTTATAATATTTCCAATTTTGTTTTCTGGTGTCAAAGCACGTCAGATAGTAATGTCTAGTAATGTAATACTATCTAGTGGGATTGTGCTGTCTGAGATGTTTGCTGAGCTATAGTTGAAAGAAATATTAGTAAAATCACACGCTTTCTCTTTCACTAAATTCATTTGTTTTATCATGAGTTCCATTGTTGGATCGATAAAACAGTTGTTTAGTTCGTGTTCCTTGTTTTTCACAGTGATTTCTTATGTAATTAATAAAAAAAATAATAGTGGAAGTTCCAAAGTAAGTGAAATTAAAAAAGTGGAAGTTCCAAAACACTATTATAAACTTTAAAATATTGAATGTTATTCCCAATTTAAATGTTGTGTTATTAAAATTTCTTAACTTTATTTACTTAAAAAAAACTTAGAAATATAGTTGATTGACAAGCACTGTCAAGCTCTAACACTAACCTACTTGTAATTCATTCAAAGTTCCAGTCAGTAAGAGTTAGATAAAAATATTTTCCTACAACTTAGAATTGCAGTTTCTCACCTCATTAGCATCGCTTAAAAGTACATAGGATATGATTTCATATTTATAGAGTAGCAAATTTAAGTAATTTTAGCAAATTAATTTTAATTTATTTACTGTATGCGACACGGATGCGTTTAATATACAGTTAATCGTAAACGATGTCATAACCTGTCGTTATTAAGACAAAAATTCCTCCTATAATTAAATTTTTTCATCAAAAAAAGCCTCCTATCAATAAATTTTTTCACCAAAAAAGCCTCCTATCTTGAAATTTTTTCACCAAAAAAGCCTCCTGTCTACAGACGGACGGACAGACATCCCAAATCCAATAGCTCATTGATATAAAATCAAAGTGAGCTAAAAAAAACGTTTTTGCTTTTTACGCAACATTTGCGACTCTTCTAGTCATCATCGATGTTATGACTTATGCCGATTTAAATTTAATTAAATCATCAAAAAGATTATTAATATAAAAGCCAGTTATTTTCAACGAAATCACAAAAACACAAACTTTTACTGCTAACTTGACGTCACATTCCGTTAGTCATCCATAGATTATTGCGCGAAATGCTAGACTTCTATTTAACGTGACGTTATTATTACATGTTTTCCGATTAAAGAGTTAAGTTAAAAGAAAAATATTTGCGCACATTTGAAGTAATTTCGTATCACATGAGATGCATTCACGAATC
>JAQIVF010001819.1:0-12652 GCA_034698365.1 Steganacarus magnus | reverse complement strand
GAAATCGGTACGTTAACCACATTTCCTTTGATTCCATATTGTTTGTCTCGTTTACTCAGTTCTCTAATTTGCATGAATAAAATTCGCGGTGACACCAGGCGTGTTTCCACTTCTGTCATGTCTTGTTACTCAGGTGGTATTTCTGGAAAGCACAAGCCATTTACTTTCGATAGAGTTTTAAGTTTCATGCGTAGTATATCTCGATAACAATTTATACAGAATTGTAGTTTATCAGAAACCGTTGTATCGCATATTTGATTTAAGAACTCGATTTCAATTCTATTACAGACTAAAGTTTCGATCTTAACTGTGTTTATTGATGATGGAAAAAACAGTCCACAACATGAGCTGCATATTATTGTGGGATCAATTTTAATATTTTTTAGTATTGAAAGCATAAATCTTAGAAAGTGATCGCATCTTTAAGAAGTATTCGAGCGATTTTTTAGCGATTTTGTTATCTTCCTGTTCTTCATATCGTCGTTTGGATTATATCGTGCAAGAAGATTGCATCAGAATCATTTACTCTTTATTTTGCCGTCGTTCTTCATCTAGTCTTGCAAGTCGATGTGCTACTGTATTGCTCTGCTGTTCAACATGACGTCGATCTTCATCTAGTCTTGCAAGTCGATGTGATGCTGTATTGTTCTGCTGTTCTAAGTTACGTCGTTCTTCATCTAGTCTTGCAATACGATGGGCATCAGAATTCTTTACTTGTTCCAGTTTTCGTCGTTCATCATCACTCCTTGCCTTTTTGTCCTTTTTCTGGATTAACTGACGTTGTTCTTCATTTCGATTTTTACGTAATTTTCTCATTCTTTCTTTTAGTAACTCTTGTTTTGAATGGCAAAATATGCGAAAGAACTTTCAACACTGGATCAGTTACTCATTATATAGTAGAACGATATCTGGCGAAAATGTTTTCACTAATTCTGGTCATTTTACCACTACTTAACAGCACTGCATGGGCAGTTTTTTCGGGTCAGCTGTATTGGTGGAAGCTACGGCTTAAGTGTCATCGAGTTATAAAACCGCCAACCAATATCCACCAAACCAATAATTGGGAAAGTGATTATTGTTGATTCATGATCACAACTCATTAGAGACTTTTGCCCATAAGTATCAATATCTTTTGCCTTGTAGGAATGGTAAAATAAGCTCAAGAACCTTCTACCTTAGATCAGTTAGTCATTATATTGTAGATAGATATTTGGAAAAAATGTTTTCACAGATTCTGGTCTTGTTACCACTACTTAACAGCAGTGCATGGGCAGTTTGTTCAGGTCAGCTGTATTAGTGTTAGCAACAGCTTAAGAGTCATTGAGTTATGGAACCGTTAACCAACATCCACTACCAATACTTGGGAATGCGATTATTGCGGATTCCTATTAACAACACATTAGAAATTTATGCCCATAAGTATCAATAACTTCTGCCTTGTAGGAATGGTAGGATAAGCCAAAGAATCTTCAACCTTGGATCAGATAGTTATTCTATAGTAAACTGATATCTGGCAAAACGTTTTTCACGATTCTAGACATGTTACCACTACTTAATAGTACTGTATTGTCCAAATATTCGGATCAGCTGTTAGAATTATACCTGGAAAAAATGTTTTTGCCGATATTCAGTGAGCATACTAGTAGTTTTTTGACTCAAATTGGACTTGAGAGCTTCGAACAGACGGACGGACTGACAGACGGACATTGTCAAATCCATAAGATCTCCTTCATCCAAATGAAGCGAGCTAAAAAATTTCATTTTTAATTATTGAAAGTATTATTTGTTGTGAATATTTATTTGTTTTACTATCTTTTATAATATTGTCTACACAATATTATCTCAACAATTAAAATCTATGGTCTTTAAAAATTACTTTATTGCCATATGTTTATCAAAGTGAGCCAAAACGAAGTTTAGTTCTTGTTTATAACTGTAATTATTAAACTAATTTTAATTATATAACCATATTTTAATTATAAAGTAGTATATAATGGCAACGAAGCGAAGAGAAATTATTGTTTATTAAACAAGTTTCTTATTTAATGCTAGCGTTGTTTTCACAACCTGTTTTGACTTTTAATATGCTAATAATTTTAAAATTTTTATTATGTTTTATATTGATAGTCTATTTATTCAAATTAATTTTTTCTTTGTCATTTCTCTTAATTTGTCTTTTTTTTCTTTTGATATAAGTTATAATTCTTTTCTTTTTCTTTTCAATAATTTTGAAATGTCATTTCTTTTTATTTTCTCTCATAAATAATTTTCATTTGTCTTTCATTTTCTTTAAAAAAAGATATACAACATAGCTTTCATATCATACCAACAAAGCATTAATTTATCTTTTGACAAAATTATTCTTTTGATTATTCACTATTAGTATTTAATTGTTTGCGGGATAGCTCAATTAAAAAAAGAAATTTTGTGATAATTAATTAGTTTATATTTTTGTTTGTCATTTATTGATTTAATTTAATTTAATGTTTATGACAGATAAATATAAAAAACGTCAATGCGTCAAATATTTTTCTTAAAAAAGTTTTTCTAGAAATAAACTAAATAATATTAATTGATTTATTCAATTGACGTCAAACTCTTTTAGAAATTTCTAGAAATATATTTAAAAATACATTATAAAACTATTCCTTTTAAATATTAGGTATATATGCTCTTAAATATTTCATTAATCTCTTAAAAGTTATAAAACATTTCAATATTATTTTAAAACTTAAATTAACAAGTATAGCGTTTTATTTTGGAAGAAAACTGATATTTCAAAGTTATGAAAAAATTATATTTTAAATGTTTCTTTAAAACAAAATATTTAAGTGATTTATTTTCTCTTAAATTTAAAATTTTCTATTAATTTCAATAATATTTTTACAAAAACAGTACTTAAATTTTAGCAACTTTTAAACATCATTTTTACAATAAATTAGACTTTATTCAAAAGATATTTCATTTTAAGATAAATATCTATGTAAATATCACGAATAGTGTATGTAAAATATTTTATTGATTTCTAATAATTCAAAATCAATCTAATAATTGTATTAAACATTTGTTAAAATCAAACCAAAATATTTTTAAGAGAAATTGCTTTTATTCTTATTTTATACTGAAAATGTATAATTTTTTCATTATAAATCAGTATAAATAAAATATTTCTGTTGAGGTCTATAACGCAATAAACACCAAAGACCTCGGGGGTGCGGTGACTATACAGTCACAGCAAAGTTCGATTCGTTTTGGATCAACTCTTATCATTCACCGCCTCTCGACGCTAACCAAATCAAAACATAAATTGATGCTCTATGATGAGCCGTTGCTGAGATAATCGTAACAAAGCAACGCGAAATTCACCCAGATTGGTAGCGCACGCTTCGTTATAATTATTGGTCGGTAAATGACCCTTTCAGTGCCTGTATGGCACTCACACAAAACAGTGCTTTGAATCGCACTCACAAACAGTGCTTTGAATCGCACTTACATTTAACAGTGATTTGAATCGCACTCACATAAACCAATGCTTTTCACTCGCATTTACAAACAATGCTTTTTACTCGCATTCACAAACAATGCTTTTTACTCGCATTATATATATAAGAAATAAACCGATTATAATTAAAACAAACGTTAACTTTATTTGAGTGACCGCTCGCTTTGAGAGCTAAAACACGACTGAGCTTTAACTAATTTAAAGACTCATAATGTAAAATAGTTTAAATAGAAAATACACATGAGATAAAAACAATGCGCAAATATTAAAGTTTGATTAATAAAAAAAAAGTTTATAAGTGATAACATTCACTTCAATTAATAATAACTTATAAGTCGATTCTTTAGTTATCGCGTGAACTGTTAGTCCGCGTATAACATATCTTTAAAAAAATTAATTTGACATAATTAAAGTAAGAAAATTATTTGGTATTTAAAGTTTATAAAAATACGGTTAGCTTTATATAAGATTTTTTTTATAAAATACGTTAATAATCTAAATTAATTTTAAACAAAATGAATATATTTTTAACATAACTAATTATTCAAGCTTTCATAAGTGTCTCTTGTTAGAGAGGCTAAATGAAGTTAACAATCTTAATACTTATGACTGAATTGTTAAATATAAATTGAAACTAACTTTAAATTGTTAAAATTTTTACCGTATTTAATTGAGAAAAAAACAAATAAAATTAACCCAATAAAATCATTGCTAAAAAATCCACCAAAAAAATCAATAAAATATTACAGACAAATCATTAACCATAGCTTAGCAATAAACTTACTTCAAATTTTCATAACAAAAATATCTGTTTTTTAAAAATTCTATTTCATTATATTAAAAATCATTTATCTTCCGGGTAATTTATAATATATTGATTTTTTTACAATTTATTATGAAAAAAAAGAAATTAATGAAGCATATTTAGGTATGTCTGAATTTAATGCAGTATCTAAAAAGAAAAAAGAAAAAATTAAGATTTATCTTATTTCTAAAATTATAAAATTTGCTTGTTTTAGTTTAAATATACTAGAATGCTTTTTCTATTTCCATAAAGTGATAAAATTAAAATAAAGCAATTTTACGTTTAAGTTCATTAAAAGCAGGAATAATTTCCATTTTTGTATTATATAGTGCATAATTTAAAAAAAACATTTTGTTATAACATATGAACCGTATAAATTTTCAAATATAAGTGTATAAGTTGTAGTGAAACACAAGTCACATACTATAATTAAGAGTACATTAATCGCTTACTCTATAATATTATTCATCATAGCTACTGTCATCATTTATAAACTCTCAATTAATCTTAGCACTAATTTCTTAGAATAAATATTGTTACACAATCGCTTATATTACACTATAACTGTTTATTACTTATTACTAATCAATCCCTATTTAAGCGATAACTTTCATAAAACATTAAGCATAATATATTTTAGTGTCTTAATAAAGTTATTATTAGTTATTATATTAGTGTCTATGTTAAACAATACTTGTTATGGTTAAATATTGGTATAGCAACCAAACACAGAAGCAATCCAACTATTTGAGTCGCTTTAATATATTTATTAAATTGTTATGACCTCTAACCCATTACCGAGTTAATTATAGTTTATATTCCGAATGTTATACCGTTCATATCTTTACTCAGAGTACACTTGTTATTATTATTACGCTCTCATGTATACTCATAGTTTACTTAAATTATTATGACTCACATACACAACACATTTATATTAAGTACTTATCATAGATTACTCACAACATATATTTAGATGAGTATTGTACTATTATTATCTGTGATTTACTATGCATTATTATAACTGTTATTATTTAGTCACAGTCAGCCATTACTTCACTTCTAGGTTGACAGCCTTACAGTTAACACGCATTTATTTTGAAGCTCTTCTATTATAATTAAAAACGCATTCTTTTGTATTAAATAGTGCTACAATAAAGTTATTTTGTTAAGTTAATTTGGTTCAGTGACCTTTAATGGTAATCTATTAGAGTTCTCTAATAGATTTAAGGTTAAGATCAATATTATCAGCGGTGCTGTGTCCAGTACCGCAACATCTGGCGCATTCGGCAGCCTTCAACAACGGAAAGATCTCAACCAACTCACATTGAACTTATTGACGGTACGGCTTTCGCGTTTCGCTACACATACTACACGTTAACAAAGCGTTTTGTTGATGTCATACATATTTCGAGATTTGCCTCGAATTAACTATAACGAAGATTCTGAAGTGTCGGACACATCATCCGAAGCACCTCAAGTTATTATAGAAGACAACTTAGAAGTCAAACACGAAGACGACACTGAAGTCAAATACGAATCAACTCAAACGTTCGATTACGCACAAGACGTTCACGAATTGATTTCACACCCATTCTTCGCTAGTCTTCCGCAATCACAAGCAAATATTATACAACCAATTCAACCAACAATTATCAACGAAGTGCTTCCACTCATAAACATGACGACAGCAGCGGATAAACTATTGGTAGAGAAATATGACGGATCAGAGGATGGAATGTTAGCACGTAATTGGTTTACTATGGTTAACATATGCATGCCTGACAGCGTTATTACTGATGTCGGAAAATTTAAATTAATCGCTACGCGTTTAAAGGGAGAAGCGTTCACATACTTCGCTTCACAATTGGCACCGAAGCTATCAACGATTACCGTGGCTGAAGTCGAGTCACTTTTCATTATTCGTTTTGATAGAGTGCTCTCCTCACCGAATATCTCAGCACAACAAATTAAATTTAAAAAAGGCGACACAATCACCGCTTATTTTCTAACAAAAATGGAACTATTGGACAGTACGGCACTTGTCGACGAACATAAAGTCGCCGTACTGACGAATGGTCTTCCTCTCGAATTCCAAACCATTCTATATGCCTCTCGAGTAAAGACTCCTCACGAATGGTTACAAGTGGCAACTGAATGCGAAATCAATCCGAAACTAAAAGCGGCGCTTAACTCAACTCCATTCAAAGCGAATTACAAAGCACATCAATCACACACAGCAGCACCGGTTTCTAAATCTGAAGGAAGTTCTTCCAAAGCAAAAAAGCCACCATATCCTTGTAAGAACTGTCAAGAGCTCGGAGATGAGGAATGGCATTGGCATTCGGAATGCCCTAATCGTAAGAAAAACAAATTTTCTAAACCTCAATCACGCGAGAAAAACAAAAGTAAATCTTCCGATGAAGTAAACACAGCAATAAAGGCAAAGCCTTATCAACTCAAATCAAAAGAACCTTTAATAAAAAACAACTCTAAATCTTATGAGTATAAAAACAATTCAATTAAAAGCTGTACTGCATACTATTCAAAGCCATCGAATAACTTCATAAATTTAAAAGTTATTTGTAAGAATTCTCAATTAATCACAATCATAGATACTGGCGCTACAGTTAATATAACTAGTCCTTGGAATGCAAAGCGCTTTTATTTTAAAATTTATTACAATAAGAGTATTCCACTAAACACTTTATCTGGGAGTTGTCAAACAATTGGTTGTGTATACATGCCAATCACAATCTTCGGAAAAACAGCAACGATTCCTGTTCAAGTGGTAAAGGGCTTTAAGTATTCTCTAATGTTAGGCGTAAACATTGGAAAGTGGTTTCCACTTCTTATTAATTTATATACAAGAAGTGCTTCACTAATACCACAGTTATCAAACAATTCATCAAATTCAATTGAAGTCAAACCATTATCAAAACCGAGTACTCGATTCAAATCAAAGGGAATGTTGAATACAGTACTGCTAACTACAAGTGGTTCATCACTAAACATTTCAAAACCTTTCACTACAAATATCAAAGCTGATTTAGAAGTCACAGAAGGAAAGAAAGAAATGAATCGTATTATTTCTGTGTTCGAGGATGTTTTCTGTGATGATGGAAGGATCGGCACATGTAAAACAGAGTATTTCCAAATACGTCTTACACATGACAATCCCATTGCGTCGCGTCCTACACGTCTACCAGCTTTCAAGCGAGCCATCGTCAATGAACAAGTGGAAGCGCTTCTTAAAAAGGACATATTAGAGTTTCGAGAAGTCCTTATGCCGCGCCGATTACACTTGTAAAGAAGAAGGATGGTTCGTGGCGTTTCTGCATCAACTATATTAAACTAAACAGTGCTGTCATTAAAGACGAGGAACCGATGCCATTAATACAAGATGTTATCGATAATTGCAGTACTGCCACAGTCTTTAGTAAAATGGACATTAATGACTGTTACTATCACTACCTCGTCCATCCCGAAGACATTGAAAAGACCGCTTTTATTACCCAGGATGGGCACTACGAATGGTTAGTTATGCCTATGGGCGGCAAAAATCAATGCGCATTTTGTGCCCGCAATCTAGGCATAGCACTCGATGGTATTCCGTGCGAACATTATTTCGATGATATCTGCAATCATGGAGTAGACTGGAAAACACAAAACAAGCACCTGAGAGAAATATATGAGCGATTAAGTGAGCAAAACATAAAACTTAATCGTAAGAAATGTTTATTCGGTGTCGAAGAAATCGAATTCTTAGGATATATTGTGGGAAAAGGAAAAGTTAAAGTACATCCGTCTAAATTAAATGCAGTGCTTGAATATCCACAACCAACAAACTTTAAAGAACTTCAAAGATTTCGCAACATATATTAGACGATTTGTTGCCAATTTCTCAACAATTGCAGAACCGCTTCATAAATTATTGAAGAAAAATTCAGATTATATTTGGAGAGCTCCACAACAAGATAGTTTCGAAACTCTTAAGAAAGCATGTTGTTCTGCACCAGTATTAGCAATTTTCGATCAGAACAAACACTGTGAACTACACACTGACGCGTCAATGGTTGGTATCGCGGAGTTATTTTTCAAGAGGAACATCCGATAGGCTATTGGTTTCGTAGACTCAGTGATGCTGAGACACGCTATTCCTCGACAGAACTTGAATGTCTCGCAGCAGTCGAATCAATAAAGCACTTTAGAGTATATCTTCAGGGAACTCATTTCGATTTGATCACCGATCACAGAGCACTCAAATGGCTGTTCAATTTCAGCGATGCAAACAGTCGTCTTTATCGTTGGATAAATAAGCTCAGCGATTATACTTTCGATATACAACACCGTCCAGGAACACAAATGAAACATGTCGACGCATTATCGAGAGCACCAAATAATGATTCGAGCACTCGAGGAAATATCGTTTATCTGACAACTGTAATCACATCCGATGATATCAAAACCTAGCAATCAGAAACCAATATGTAATTATCTAAAGGGTTTCTCATGAAGGATGGTATTATTTGCGTCAAAGTTAGAAACCGAGTCAAATATGTTGTCCCAAAGGATAAAATAAATATTTTACTCGAAGCACTTCACGATAAAAGTAATCATCCAGGCATTCGACGAACGATTCAAAAAATAACACTCCATTATTATTGGAAAGACATGAAGAATGATATTACAAATTACGTTAAAACTTGTCATGCATGTCAAGTAATCAAGCCATTAAATAACTCTATTTATGGTCTACTCATTCCAATTGATACACCAGACAATCCAAATACTTTATGGGCTATGGATACCATTGTTATGGGAAGTGCTTTACTCAGAACAAAAGCTAAATATATTCAAGTTATCATTGATCAGCACTCAAGATATGTTTGGTACAAAGCAACTAAAACGAATACAGCACAAGCTGCCATAGAAGCACTTCATAAAGCTATTAAAGATATTGGTCCTCCAGAACGTATCTTAACTGATATTGGTACTAATTTCACCAGTCAACGATTAAAAAAGTTTTTAAAAGAGTTCTCTATTAAGCATTCGTTAACGACCTCAAACCACCCACAATGTAACGGAATGGTGGAGAAGGTTAACGACACTTTTAATAAAGGATTACGACTAGCACTAGTTGATAAACCGAAACTAAAGTGGTCCACATCTTTAGAACAAGTTATTGATAGTTATAACAATACTGTTCACACAGTTACTGGATTTGCTCCTAACTATTTGGCTAAAGCTAATTCATCCAACGAATTAGAAGAAGCACGTCGTATAATACGGCTAAAAGCAATTATGAAAAGGAGCGCTCCAAACAAATATATGACAAGAAACATCCTATTCTACAGCTTAATGTTGGAGATTACGTAAAGAAAAGGATTCCTAAAAATCATCCACTACGCAACAAACTAACACCACTATATGAAGCACCTTACGAAGTTATTTCTAAAGAATCGGAGGTCAACTACAAGATTCAACATGTGAAAGGATCAGCTCCGATAAATGTACATGTTTGCCAACTGGAACCGTATTACCAACGGAATCCAAACTAAACAACGGCAGATGTTATGACCTCTAACCCATTACCGAATTAATTATAGTTTATATTCCGAATGTTATTTTGTTAAGTTAATTTGGTTCAGTGACCTATATTGGTAATCTATTAGAGTTCTCTAATAGATTTAAGGTTAAGATCAATATTATCAGCGCTGCTGTGTCCAGTACCGCAACAAAATAATTGGAAAATAAATGATCAAATATAGAAAATTACATTAAAATTAATTTATCGACAATTAACTCTACGAATTCTTCATAAAGTATGTAATAATTTATTTTAAAAAACAATTTCAAAAGTATAATGCTTTATTTTTACAATTGATAAGAAAAATATAAAATATTATTGAAAATTTGAACTAGTGTTGTATTTGATTTTGTATTTTTCATTTTAATTTTTAGTATTAAAATTAAAATCAAAAGTAAAACAAAATCACAAAAAGAAAATTACAATAAAATTAAAATTAAATTGAAAATTTTTAACTATCTATCTAACTATTCGTGGGCGCTTGTCCGTAAGGGTCGCGCAGATAACCCACGAAAGATAGTTCTCCAGTTTCCCCGATCTTCAACCGCAGCATTAATCTCGTTCCAATTCCTCAGGGATAACCTCTGACATCTTTTAAGTTAATGATCGCACCATCTTTTCCTTGGTCTTCCTCAAGGTCATGTACCGGTTAGATTGGCATTAAAAACCTTATGGACTAGTCTATTAGGCGGTATTCTAAGGAGGTGACCAAGCCAACGTAGTTTTGATTTCTCTATATAGAGAAGTTGTGACTCGACGTTGAAGCATTCACGTATTGTAGAACTCCTTGTTCTATCTCTTAAGGTTAGTCCTAAAACTCTTCGAAGGAATCTCATTTCGGTCTCTTGTTACCTCTATTTCATTCTTTCGGTCATTACTCAAAGTTCGTGACCATAGGTAAGGGTCGGGACAAAGATTGATTTGAAAAGGATAGCTTTTCTTTTATGCTAAGCTCCCGTTTAGCAAGGACTCCTCTGTTTAGTTGCCGCATAATTGCGGCAGCTGCACCAATTCGTCCATCAATTTCTGTGTCCAACAGCCCGTTACTCGAGAATGTTACCCCAAGGTACTTAAACTTCTCCACCTGATGTAGACGAGATCCACTTATTAGCGGACTACATTCTACAGGAGTACGAGATATCACCATCGTTTCGGTCTTTGCAGTGTTGATTTTCATAGCAGCTAAGTCACACTCAGTTGTAAATCTTTCTAGTGCGTACTGGAGATTGTTCTGAGAAGGTGCCAAAATTGCCAAGTCATCTGCAAAAGTAAATGGCTTATCTTGACATCTCCAAGTTCGATACACTCTTGACCAATGCTGCGTCTTGAAATTCTATCCATGTAGATGATGAAAAGGAGTGGTGACAATACACATCCTTGTCTGAGATCAGCACTTACAGAGAAGGTTTTTGACTTACGTCCAAGTATCCTGACACAACTTTTACTATCGGTGTATAGGGAAGAGATTGTTCTGATCAGCTGACCGCTTGCACCATACTCCTCAAATGTTCTCCACATAAGACTTCGTTCAACACGGTCGTATGCTTTTTCCAAGTCTACAACTGCAATATAGATTTGTTTAGCATACTCCCATGTTTTTTCGATGACTTGCTGCAGAATGAACAGTTGATCAGTTGTTCCTCGGCCACTTCTAAATCCACACTGCTCCTCCTTGATTTTTGGATCACAGACTTCAAATAACTTGCTATGTAGTACCTTTGCATAGACTTTTTCTGGAAGTCTGAGAAGTGTAATGCCCCTGCAATTACTGCACTCTCTCTGATCACCTTTTTTGTGAATAGGTATCACCACTAGTCATCCACCTAATGCCTCTGGTTGTTAAAACCTTTGGCATTTCGGGTCGAATTTCATCAATACATGCAGTCTTTCCAGATTTTAAAGTACAAAGAGCTTTTTGTACTTCTGCTATGGTTAATGATGATTCTTCCACGGTTTCAGACACATTTCTCAAATTACTGCTTGAAATTGGGTTTAGCAATTCGCTAAAGTAATCTTCCACATTTCGAGTTTCGCCTTTTCGTCGGTTAAAAGACTTCCGTCTTTATCCTTGATTGATTTGACAGAAGACTTCTTACCATTTCGTAGACGTCGAATGGTTTTCCAGAAAATCCCATAGAAAAATATTTCCATCATTAAAAGCTATTATCCATTCCTTACATTTGATTTTTAAAAGTTTTTTTAGTTAAAATTTCATTTTAATTTAATTATATTTTATTTAATAGAAATTAGATTGAAATTTAAAATATTATTTTTCATTTTTATTTCAACATTTTATTGCAAAAAAATATTATGTCCAAAAATATTATATATTTTAAATTTGTATTTTACCATTTAATGTATTTTAATTACATTTAGTTATATATGGAATATTAACTACTTTGAAATACAATTTTTATTAAATCCATTTATATTTGTTATTAATATTTATGAAAATTTAAATTTAAATTTTAAAAAATCAAAATACATTAGAATAAATACAATAATTTACACTTAATATAATTCAAAAACAAGAAATCATAATTAGTTTCATTCTAAGTCCATAATAAACTGCCTTATAATTAAAATATGGTTATTTAATAAAAATTAGGGTAAAAATTATAGTAATTAAAACGTCTATTTTTTACAATTTTAATAAATATCCCAATATCAGTTTATTTTAAAACAAGAACGACACATTCATAGAGAGCTCACTTTCATAAGTATTGTTAGGATTATGTTAAAAAGTTTTAATAAT
>JAQIVF010001818.1:0-12655 GCA_034698365.1 Steganacarus magnus | reverse complement strand
TATAGTGAACTATTTACTATAGTGAACACAAAAATATGGTCCCATCCAATACATATAATGCTTCAGTATAGTGAACCTAATTATTTAGTTGATTATCACAGCCATAAAACGGCATTTCTTAGAACTTAACCTTCAATATTTGGCCTTTCTTTTATGAGAATAACATTTTATCCTTACGCATATTGCAATATTCTTAGTTTCTATAAAGTGCATGTTCAATGTAGATATGCTGGGTGGACGAAATATCATGACCGGTTCACTAGTTTACTAATATATTATTTAGAGACGTCGCCTTTCGTGAAGAACAATTAAAAACTGCCCTCTGTTGACATTCCCCAACCACTACCCATACTAGTATAGTGAACACTTCAGTATAGTGAACGAAAATTTTTTCACCGTGCGAGTTCACTATATCGAAGTTTTACTGTATACGGAGGCGAAGCACCGATATTCTAACGCGCCGTCATTAATATCGTATATAAGAAAATGCTATGACAGTAAATGCTGATTATATTTTTAGTGGCGAGAGTTTTAAATTAACTTTTAATTATCCTCTATTACGTGATATTTGATATTTACGTTTAGAAAATTATTAGTAAAACTAGTTATTAAATTTTAAAAACTTATCTTTTAATTTAAAATATAGGCCTAAAATATCAATTATTATTTAACTGTGAAATTAGGACTTAGTTAGGTATTTGCTAGGGTTTTCTATACCAAGGTTTTATTGTGAATTTGTCTTCTTATGCTTATGATTATGCTTTTAAATGCTATTAGCTATGCATTATCGTAATCACTGGCAAACTATTACTTATTAGTTGGGTATGCAATTATTTTTCATATCTCGCCTTTAAAGACTGGTATGACAAAAATGTTAGATATAGCCATTTTAAGCTCTCTTAGATCGGCGAGAATTATTATGAAAAAGGGGAGAAAAATTTTGTAGATGGGAATTCTAGCCCACAATAATTGTTTGGGCAAAACGCTTCGCAAAACTGTATGTGTTATGTGCAGTGTGTTATATATACTGTACACATCGTCTAAATTGAATGCACATTTTATGAATTGCGTAATAAAGCTAAAGTATTCGCCAAAAGAGAATGAAATTAATAAAGAGCGAGAAGCAAGTTATGTGTTTGCAAGCATATATCGGCAGAGAAAAAAAAAACTCCAAAATTACCTATTCATACAAACAGCAGTCTTATTTGGCTATTTTTAATTTAATCAGTGGTAATCTCTAATTTATAATTCAGTGACACATACTTCTTCTGACACATCAATGATAAGACGCTAAAACTTGATGACAGAACATTTTTCGAGATCCAGCCTTATTTGAGAGAGACATGAAAGACATGGTAGTAGTAGTGGTTTTATTTTTTTGAGCAAAATTAGTACCTAATATATTATCACAAGAAAAATCCTCCCTCTGTTTTTTTATTGATCTAAACATACCAATTTTGACTCACGAGCAGTGAAGCAAACGGCAAAACTCAAGAGATTTTAACGGAAACCAAACCTGAAACTTTCATACGAATTAATGGAATTACAGTTCCAGTTATAATAGCTTTTTTAATTGGGAATATATAACTATTTAGTGTCTTTTTACATTAATTAATTAATTACAATTTATTTACTATGTTTTTAATTGTTGCAAAAACAGAATAAATTTATTGATAAAAATTATAATTGTTCTGCTGGGGTTTATATAGTTATTTCGATTATTATATATCGTGAATGATTGAATTTACCTATAGGTAAAATCACAATTTTATTAATATTAGAATATTAATTGAATTGAATTGAATTAAAATTGTAAAGCAAAATAACTCAATAAAGTGGGTATTTAGAGCAAAGAATTCTAATATCAAGCGTTGTTAAAGAAATACATATTTTTAGAATACTTGAATCGAAAAATAATGGAAATTTGAAAACCAAAAATAACTAATCCCTAAGTTTGCAGCATAAATATAGTCTAATGAATGAAGATAACTTAGTCAATAAATATATAATTTTTTGAATTGAATTGTGTTCAATCCTAGACTTGAAGCATTAGATACTATTAGACGTTGAATAACCTAACAGCACATTTTTAAAAAGAACTTTACTAAAAATATTAAAAATACGTTTGCGAATACATTGATTATATGACTTTTCTCTACACATTACAATTATTTTGCTAATCTTGCACGTCTTTAACCGATGCGAACATCGTTAAGACAAAAATGCGCTGTAAAATGTAATTAGAAAAATTTAACTTATGATTTCAAGTCATTTCTCCTCCATATTCAATTTAAAATAAAAAGTTTAATTAGATTTACTCTATGTATACTCTGTTTACGATTAAAAAAAATATAATTTAATGAGCCATAAAGAAATAAAATAAAATATATAATAAAATAATGGGCCAATCAATTAAAGCAAATAAATTATAGCCAAAAATTCAATATAATAGACTATTTTTAATGAAAGTCTATTAATAAACGATAGCACAATAAATCACGTTTGAATGAGTATAGGATGTAATTCGACATTAGGTATTATCATTTAGCGGATCTAATGCTATCATGTCAAGTGATTAGTGTAAGCGATAGCCTTTGTGGAGCGTTTTGCGGCCCAAAAACTCATTGCGTCTAATCGTGTCCATTGTTGCGTTATAAACGAATTAAAGACGCAATGCGATATTGAAACGCAACGTTACTATCATTTAATCTCGAGTTAATCTTTCTACGCATTCTTTCAGCCGCTTTACTGAAATAAGCTCATTCAACGGATTCAATTTAAATCGCACTTTAAGCTAACCATTGTTATTTTTCGGTACGTATCGATTAATAATGCATATCAAACGCGCCGTTATTATGCAGTTTACCGCATAGAACAATGCTAGTAATAAATTAACTAATGTTTTCATGTGTAAAACATTTCTTTGGTTAATTTAATTAAATAAAATATTAGCCAATCTAAAATTTTTTGCTACTTTGCTAAGTTTGTCGACTCGATTATTTAAAACTGAACGCATAAGTTTGTATACAGTATTTCATAAAATGTAAAATTTATTAGCGTACTGTTACAGTAGACTAACTCAATAGAAAATACATATATCGAAAATGTTATTGGGTTTTTTAAGTCGCTTTTTCCACATATAATCTTACATTTGCCCTCGAAGTTCGCAAAAAAATATGTTGAATCTGACTAACATTATTTTTAATGATGTTTTTACAAATTGTAAGCACATTTTTGTAAGTAAGTATTTAAATTTTCTACTCGTTTTGATGATTATAAAAACTACATATTATAACGATGCCAATTTAGTTTTTAGGTTTTTACAGCAAATCATTTCACACGTGGAAAGATTCCCTTTGTTAACCATTTAGATTTGTCTCTATCAAGCGATAGCGATTGGCTTTTTCACTCTTTAACAATTGCTACTGTAACAGTTTATTTCTAACAAAGAAATGCATATACAGTACTGTATGCAATTATTTCTCGTTTAATTTTAGTATCTTTACTCAAAATGATGATTTAGTGATTACAGTATTTATTTTAAAATATTTGCAAATAAAAACGGTTACATCAGAGAAATTTGAATCATGATTAATAAAACATAAGGTAATTTTTTTGTCTACTAATTTTCTATTATACAGTGAGACAAGTTAATCCTAGAAAATTAGTATTTATTCTAAAACAAAATAATTACCCCCAGCTTTAGCGAAATAATCGATTCAATTTAACTTAAATTATCGAAAGCACTTTAATCCTAAAACTGACATTCAATGGCTAATTTTTTTCTGTCAATTATTATTCTAATATAAAATTTACTTCAAAATGGCATAAAGAAAAAAGAAATTAAATCAATAACACACAAAGAAATAATAAATATTCACAATTGGTATTTACTCGCACACAGTCTATTCAGAAGCGTTATTAAAGGCGTGATGTCTGTCACGAATGCGCGTAATGTCTTGCAGGTAATTAATCTCATCCATTGATTTTGACATGGAGTTTAACAAAAGAATGCTCCAAAAGAGAGAGAGAAGGTGTCAAATCATTCAAACACTACGCACACTTCTCTTTCTTAGATTTTTTGTTCGTATCTGCGAAGAAGAAGTTGATGTATGCTCTAATGTTGAATAAAATAAACTGCTCGAAGATAAGGATGAGCTCTCTATTCTGCGCGTTCAATGTTAATGCCAATACAGTACAATAATAAAATAATAATTTGTTAAACAAGAGAATAAGTGATGCAAAAAAGCTTTTTTAAATGAAAGTTCTTTTCACTTCTCTCTCTCTCTCGCCTTTTTATGTCATACTTATGAAAGAGAACATACTATGAACTGAAGTATTCTACCATTAATAAAATGCTCTTATAATGAAATGCAAAAAATTATAAACCCACTAGAAAATTGAAATAAACAGCTCAAGAGTTCCAATTAAATATTAAAGTTAGTTTAAAAATTCTATATATTACTTGCCAATAATATTTATTTATTACCTTACGCTTATAAATGAAAACTGAATAAGTTATTTATGAAAAAAACTTACAGCTTTAAGCAACAAACATAATATTTAATTTTTTTGAGTGATATTGCGTGACATTTATTATTTACTTCAAAAAAGGATAAAAAGTTATTATTCATTAAAATTAAACTTTTTCAACATAAAACTTTGGTGATAATTAACTAATGCGAGTAATTAAATAAATGAATGAATTTAAATAGCATTGCCTCTGTTTATATGACAAACACGCAATTTTTAATTAAATATCTCTACAACTCTAATTTAGAGGTTTTTTGAATGTAAAATAAATATAAACTAATGTCGAATTTGTTGTATTGATTTGTGATTAACTGATATTTTTAATGGCACAGTCAACACAGTGCTTACACAATTTTACATTAAGAAAACCTTCAAAATAGTTACTTTTTTACTATAGCTGTTTACCATAACTCCTCTCTCTCTCTCTCTCTCTCTCTCCTCCTGTCATCGGCTAAGCGTTTAGACTTTCTTTAAATGACTCGTAATGCTATAAATAAATATTTGCTTTTTCAAATCAGGCAAAAGTGGCACAATCGAAGAATTTGGTGTCTGTATAGATAGCCAAAAGGCATTTCAATATTTGATAGACAGCTGAGACGTCCAGTAATTTTTTGATTATTTGTATTTTTGGGGAGTGTTGTGTTGTGTATATGTTTTGTTAGTTACCGGTTTAAACTATTGCTACATTTCGCAATTTTTTCAATTTCGCTAATTTTAAAATATAGAATTTAAATACTTATACTGTACATTATAAATCTATTATATAGTATTCGTGTGTGTGTGAGAGAGAGAGAGAGGAGAGAGAGAGAGAGAGAGAGAGAGAGAGAGAGAGAGAGAGAGATTCACAGATTCGCTATTGAGTTGTATTTTACTACTATTCACATAATTTCAGCGTATATATACACTAATATAGCTATAGTATGTTGAAAATAATTTCAAAATACAAGTATTGAATAGAGAAATTATTCAATGCAGGGTATGGTGTAAAATGGTTATAGAAAATTGAAAGAATAGTACATTGAATACAGTATAGTGTAGTGTTATAGTTGTACTTCTACTATACTTCTGCTATGCTTCTACTATACAGTATGTGTGAGTGTGTGTTAGACTGAACATTTAAATGACCACCAACGGGGTATAACAGATGTGATTGACGTACAGTGAAAAGCGTGTATTGACGCGCCATCACATCCATCACATCATCATTTTATCCAAAAATAAATCGCTTGTTAGTCTATTTAGTGCATCGCAGGACCACTTCACACTTTTAACATTTTTATTATGATTAACATATCCTGTCGCTCGACTATACTGCGAGACGCACTGTAATTACGTGGGGGTGAGAATGAACTGTGCATTCAAAACGCTAACAACTATTATAAACGCTTGTCATTCACTCGATGGGAGTAAAAATTGTGTTGAAAATTGTTGTACACCGTAGTAAACCATCATTGACTGCACTGCTCTACTACTTATTGGCCAGCATGTGCTCTCAAAGGCCAATACACAACTAGAATACTGCAATTATAGATACAATCAAATAGATTTTGGTGTGAATTGATTTTCACATCGCATTCAGTTGCGACCAACAATGATCTTTGCTAATATCCCACTAAACCCAGTTTTACCACTTCCGAGACACACACACACATAACACAACTCATTTATAACTCATTTAACTAAAACCTTTTTAACCAGTTTTATCATTTTAAAATTTTTTTTAAACAAATAAACTTTAAATGTTTGTTTTATTTGCATAATATAATTGTTCATATTTTTGACAGCAATTTTATGCGAGACACTGTATTGTGGTATCTCACTGATCAAGAATATAGGCGTCAATACGCAATCAATAGCTCAAACATTTTACAATGATATTCTACTGAAAAAGAAAATTGATTTGTTTCATACCACAGTTTGGATAACCACATGGCGTGTGATCAGCAGCGGTAGATTGAAGAGGTAGCGGACGATTAAGAAACGGCGAACTATTGGCCACATCTTTACTTACGGCCACAGCAACGCCCGCGCGATCACGAAGAATATTCTCAACAAGAAATGATGTATTGGTCGCGGAGTGATGGCTATATTCAGGCGATAATGACGTGGATGTGGTGTGCGGCGATGATAGCGATGATGAAGTGCCGCACGTCCGTAGAAATGACGGATAGATCGTTGCATTCGGAAAGATGTGGGGAAACATCGCAATCACTAAACGCTGTGTGATTGTGATGTTAGCAGTGATGATCACAGCAATACAGGCAACAGAATAGAGTGTTATTGCATTGGTGTGCACATTGATTTTGCATTGGGTTATACATTCATTGCGTGATGTTCAGTACACGCCTCCGTCCAATGATTATGCAGTAGTGTTGGCTTTGTCTGTATATGTGTATGAATGCTTGTGTTGTGCAATATTGCTATGTGTGCAACATTACATTATTAGCGCTCATCAATAAACATTGTCTAAATTAAACACCAATTAAGTTTTAATGATTTAATCTTTATTTGTTTTCGAAATTATATTCACTTAGCAAAGTATATTAAATACTACTAATACTCTATTCTCTATAAGATTATTAAACATTAAAAGTTATTGAATTATAAAATTATAATAAACTTTAAAATTATAACAGTAGTATTATTCGTAACAACTTTTTTGTGAGACATGTCTCAAATTCACGGAACTTTGAAGCGTTTTCCAATTTATCAAATTTATTATAGTGATTTTTTTGTGCTAATCAATAATACTCTAACATATACAGTATATATGTCTACAATAGATATACATTATAAGTTTTTCTCTCTTTTTTTGTTTGGCAGCCTTTAGTTCGGGAATGAGTGGAAAGTCATGTCTACCCTATTAGCGACTTAGTGAACCCCAATTTAGAATCGAGTGAACCTCATTAAAACTAGTGAAAACTGTGTATTGTTCATTCAGTGGTCATTTCGAATAACGTGACATAAAGCTAACTGTTTGTCACGTACACTCGACACCTCCTATCGCTAATTGGTACTGTGATCGGTGTCAAGTCGTTAATAGCGACAAAAAGAGAGCCACTCAACAGGCGAACAAAGTTAGCCCGTAGTAAACCGCTAACAATCCGGTGGATACTCGTCTGCTCACACTCTATTGCGAACACTGTCACTGTCTTTATATAACTACAGCGTAAGACACTAACTGTGCGATACATAAAAAGAGTAAGTTTATTTGAACTGCATTTATAGTTCACTTACAATTATTACTGTGTGTTAATATGTTTACGGTTTACGCGTTTATTATACTTTCGTTTAACCATAATTAAAAATGTTCTTCCATTGCTATAAATCTATATTCTTTGCGATTAATAAAGGGACTTATTTTTAATTCATAAAAGGAGGCTCAAAAAATATTTTAGAGTCAAATAGTATTGTTACATAAAAAAAATTCCAACCATTTTTTGTACAACAGTATTGAACGCACATCTCTCTCTCTCTCTCTCTCTCTCTCTCTCTCTCTCTCTCTCTCTCTCTTTCTCTCTCTCTCTCTCTCTGTATGTGTGATATTATATATTACAGTATATCACTGATATATTTTTATTTTTCAATGTTTATATAAATTTAGCGAAATTTATTGCGACAGTTCCATTGTTTTGATTAAAATCATAATTATTATTGCAATGATCTGTAATAAAAGTTATTTTTCAATAGATATACAATAATTAAGTCATAAAATTATAATTCAATAAAAAAATGTATGCATACCTGATAGAAACGAAAATAATCGATTAAAAATAGATGCCAGCAGTAAAATCCAATTTTATTTTTAGCGATCATTTCGATCATCGATATTAACTGAATAAAAAGAGAATTTTAAATTACTGTATCGTTTTAAAAAAAAAATCATTATGCGATTTAGTATTTAGAAAAACTTTAAATTACTATAAACCTTAAACTTTAAATGAAAGTTTTGACTCTTATTACGTAATATCCAAAATTGGTTAAAAATTTTCAACAACTTTTTTGTTTCCAACACCACTGATGAGGCGGAGTTTAGAGAAAAAATGACAACAGACACTGTGTTAATAATACCATTGATGAGCACAACTCTGACTGCAATACCAATTTTTCCAAATAAAAATTGATAAAAGCCTAAGCCATTGACTGTTGTAAAAATGAGACAAATCCAGAATAAAAATATCCGCCAATAGTTGTCATTGTATTCTTCTATTTCTACGTGTATTCCGTGCAATGTTTTAAGTAAATTATGCACGTTTATGTGTCGAATTAATAAATGATTTTTCACCATCGAATGAATTGTGTTATTTATATTTCTTAATTTTATTCGCAAATAATAGCAAATTATATTAAAATAGATTAACTGCCAAAATATAATTTGCACGATATATCGAACTCCAATTATTAACAGAATACTCCACGGAATTATATATAAAATTAATTGCAGTAAAGAGCAGTGACCAACGAATGGGTATATCGATATAAATAAGCCAACAATGGGCATACTTTTTACCATTAGTTTCATAGCAATAAACAAATTTTTCGTGTGTTTGATTAAGTAGAAAATTTCTGGTTTATTGTATAAACCGATATTTTTCGGTGGTATCAAACCGGACATCATTTCAAATGATTTCATAAAAATCGGTTTCCGGTTTTGTATGTAATAAATAAAATGAGTTATTTGTGAAATTAACGACATCACAACAAATAGAAGACACGTCACATTATATTGAAATCGTATTTCAAAATAATAAGAAAAATCTCCAATCATTATATAAATATCTTGATTTTCAGTGCTTATTATTAAACTAATAATAAATTTCAATAAAAATAGCAGCGAAACACCAAACACCAGGTAAGGATTATACGATATTTTGCGCTTAACAGAGCCAAACTGATAATGAGATAAACCAATGGAATATAAGTGAGTGCCAGCAGAGTTAATAATATCATTGGTTGATAGAGTAACTGAAGAATCGAAATTAATTTCTGCTTCCATTTGGATTATTTTCAATGATTTGAAAATAGTTCTAATATATAATTATTGGAAGAATAGCATAAAATTTAGTTATCAAATGAAATATTATAGCAAATGAATTATTTCGTTGTCAAATTGATTCTGAAGTTTATATTTCTTTCCGAAAAGTATATTATATGCGATGAAATTACAAAATGCAAAAATATTAAATATTCAATTTACGTAATTCACAATAAAACTTTTAAGCAAATTAATCTGGGATACTATTGGTCCAAAATTCAAGTTAGGAGTGGGGTTCAAACACATCTCAATATCTGATATGAAGTTTGCAAGTATACATAATTTCCTCTTTTATATTACTTTACAAACCTAAAAAGCAACAATGGATAATTTCGAATTCACAAAACCCTTGAATTAATACTTAAAATTTATACCTGACTTGTAATTTAAAATTGCATATATTGCACATATTTTAGTAAAAACTTTCATAATTTCAACTAAATTGTTACAAAATTTATGCATTTTTATTTTTAATGTTTATTTAAACAAATGTAAACATTTAAATGTATGCATAATAACACAGCGAATAACTAATAAATAAATATACATTATTGACATTAATAACAAAAAATTTTACTTATTCAAAAAATTATATAAATTGATGACTTAATAGTGAAATTGAGCAATGCTTTTTTAAAAACTAACTTTTAAAGAAAAAAGTACAAAACTTTTATAATGGAGCTCAGTTTATTAATGAATAAAAACTTAAATATCGTATCAGGCTATTAACTTATAACTTTTATGTTATTAAATAGAAAGATGTAGCACAGAAGTGATAGACATCTTGGACTTAAGTCTTGGAATGCTAACACACGGACAGACCAGACAGACGGACGGACAGACATTGTCAAATCCATAAGCTTGCCTTCATGATATGAAGCGAGCTAAAAAATAATATAAGTTAAATATATTGTTGACAAAAAATTGCAATTAAAGTCAATCCTAACCAGTTTTTAAATAAAATTTTATCTTCAATTTCCTATTCGAATAAAGGGATTTATATATTTTAATAATATAACAAAATAAAACCTATTATAGTATAATTTTTGTACAACAAATGTTCAAATACTTTTAATTAGCATTTAAAGGCAGTACCAAAGTCAAAGGCAAATAGGAATGAGCCTAATTTAATCAGAAACGTTGAAATTAGAGGTGATATAACAATTTTAACAATAAAACCTCATTAAAATAAATAGATCTTTAAAAAATTGTAAAAGTTTAAAATGAGAAAATTTAGAAATACATTGACATGACATGATTAATTTCATAAAATTAAAATAAATAGAGAAAAAATTTTACATTCCAAAAATAAAATCGTTTCAGTATTTTTTTAACTTATGTTATATTTATAACTAAAGATGAACAACAGCTCAGCTGGAGCTGAGCTAACTGCAGCTCTAGCTGGTTTTCAGCTCAGATTTTAGAGATAAAGAGCTGAAAAAAATAAGCTCAGCTCACAAAGATTTAATACCAGCTAAACTAGCTTTCAGCTCAGCTCACAAAGATTTAATACCAGCTAAACTCAGCTTTCAGCTCAAGCTTTGATATCGATCTGAAATTCAAAAAACTAAATTTTAACTCTAAACAAACTTTTTAACTTTAACCGGTTAACCGTTAAGGTTAAAATGTGCATCACTACTTCAATGTACATGCATATCTGAATAATACATTCGCACATCAAATCGAACAACTTCTTCACTAGTATTTAGTTTTTGAAATGATCAATCGAACAATCGAAGTAAGATCATAATGAACGTGAAAGTTCAGTTCATTTTTCTTGCTTAAATTCGTTTAAGAATAGATATTATTTTGCTTTATATTCTTACTACTATGTCGAGAACAATTTCACGTCATTTTCAGAATGACATGATTATTGCATTTATCTGAAAACTTGAATGAGTTAATTAGTTTTAGAAATTAAAAAAGTTTGCAATAATTAGTTTTAGAATTTGCGATCGCAGCGAAAGCAATTTAAAATGAAAAGTTCCCTTCAATATAAGCACAACTTCTTTTTCATGTTTCAAGACAATAAATTAGTAATTGTTTATCATAACAGTCACGTTAAGAATTTAGTAAACACGTAATATTTTGTACAAAATTTTAACCGCGTATTTTTTATATATAGTTTGGTTAATACTTTAATAGAGTTCTCGATTTCAATTGCAACCGATGATGCAGAATACAAAGGAAAGCCTGAGGTGAGGTTCATTAATAATTATAATTGAGCGGTAAATAATGATTGTTCTGATTGAATGATCAAACTTTTCGAAAACTGTTTCAAAACTCATAATTGATACGTAATTCCAATTTAATTGATATAAAAGCCACAACAATAATATTCATCAAAATTAATTTAGTCTTGAACTTCATTTTCTATTCTAAATAAAAATTTAATTTAGCGATAGAGTGTTCTATCATTAAATGTAGACCTAGTTTTACAAATGTAATTTTGTTAATTACTTGATGTTTAATTTTGAGGCAGAAACAAATTATATTAAAATACACTTGTAGTACGCCATTCAGCGCACTTACGCCAAAATTGTATTTTAATCTAAACTATTAATGTTTTTATGAGTAATTTTTATAGTAAACATTTTAATAATCTTTTTAACACCTTTAAACTTTTAGTATTTTAAATATGAGTAATGTTTTATAATCTCTGAATATATTTAAGACCTGTAAACTAACAAACAATTCGCAGTAGTATTTTGTACACTAGTACTGTATAGTCGTTTTGAGTGAAATTTTTGTATTAGTTTTGTTGAATCATTTTATAGTGCGAATTCTGAGTATCACTTTCACTATTCGATGTTATATTTGTACTGACAATAAATAATAAATTAAGTTCAGTAATCTTTACAAATTGTGTCAAAATCACTATCTGTCTACTACTGTCAATATCTGGAATATTTTAATCAACGACTAATTATTGCTCCAGTATTGGTAATCATTATCTGGTATATTCTACAGTTCTGGTATTATCGGAAACGGAGTTCTGATTGTTATCGTAGTCTGAGGTCAAGTTAGATCCCTGGATCAAACCCCTTACGCATTGGTATCACTTTCGGCACTATCGGCGTTCAACAC
>JAQIVF010001817.1:0-12660 GCA_034698365.1 Steganacarus magnus | reverse complement strand
GTAAAGCGCAATTTTTTAAACTAACCAATAAAATTGTTTCCCATAGACAGTCATTTAATGATCATACTGTACATTATACAGTATTATATGGCTTTCATTCTTTTTAAAATGCTTGTATAATTTTTTTACGATTATTCCTATTTTATGTATAACGGAACGCATAAACTTCTCTTCTCTTCTTTATCCGGTCACCAAAAATGAAAAATCCCTTTTAGCTGTATTTTCATAAAAATACTATTAATGGTGCGGTTTTTTTTGGCAAACAGAAAGAACCATATGAATGGTCGCTCAAATATTGTCACATCGTCTTACATTCTTACCTACAATTTCATAGAATTCTGGCACACAATATACAATTCAGTAAACCATATTCCGTATTCATGACTTTATCAATGTATTGACACATGAATTCACTTTTATACCCGCTTTTTTATCAAAAAATTTTCAGACACATTATTTAAAAAAGAGGAAGAGTTGCGTAAAGAGCCAATCCCTTAAAGTGGTATTAGCAGCCAAAAGTAGGAAAAAAAGTTTGTGTGACTGTGACGAGTAGAGTCCCTGCCAGTTGTGATCGATGAAAGTGGTTAAATGAAAAGCTCGCAAACCAACTGATATTCCCGGTTACTGTACTGCATGTGCGATTAAATCTGATTCAGTGTATGATTTAGCGTATATTATATTTATTTATTTAATGATATTACAATAATGGCGATCATAAAATGGGTATCAGTGTCGTCGATCATATTTACTTTAATTAAAGAGAGAGAGAGAGAGAACTCGCAGAAATGATTGAGTAACACATATGAAAGTAGAGTATATACACACTACTCTTTTATAGATTTATTCTTTTATATATATTTTTTTCATGTAGTTTATCTTTTTCTCTTTGCTTTTCTTTGCTCGAGTCATATTTAATCGTATAGCAGTTCGCTTAGATTTAGTTCGCTTTATTCCGTTGTCTTTTTCTTCTTTTCATTCTATCGTTTGCTTTTATATAAAATGATATTCTGGTTGTGCCATGAAAGAGGATTTACTGCTATGTCTGTTTCGGGACCATAAGCTAAAACTACTAAATCCTTTTGTGAAACAAAACGGAAACTCTTATATATCCTCATCTTTAAATCTTCTTCATGGATTAAGTACTACTTCTGGGAAGACAAGAAAGCATCTCAATCTTTGTCGATTTTCTTAGTTTGCACCGATTCTAATATTTACTTTAACCTCTTCTTTATGGCATTGGTTTTGACGATCACTTTCACTTCTAATCATCTTTTTCTCTCTAGCTTTTATCAAATTTTTATTTTTATTTTCGCTCTTATATTAGTTTTAATGATTTATTCACAATATGATCCAATTTATTAAATTTAATGAGAAAATATGTGCGCAATAAACAAAACAGAATGCACTAAATAACTGTGCACTACATTAATAAGTGAAATACGCTATTCTCTACTCTAATGTTATTATTAGTGAATTAATAATTTTTAATATACTAACATTAATCTTATTATTTTGATGTTGTGTTTTTGTTTTTTTGCGTAATTAGCTTTTCGGTGAATAAAAACGATGGTTTGAGATGACGCGTGAGAGTAAAAACAGAGTAAATATAACAGTAATGATTATCGATGTAAAAGAATAGAAATCGATTAAAGCAATCTTTACAAACTTTTTTCCGTTCTATTTGTTTCGCTTGTGGCCCTGATTCGCGACAACACTCGTTCATCTTCATTGCAATCGTAAGGTATTGCTTGTTGTTATCCATAACAGCAGTAAAATTAGGTTTCAGTGGTGACTCGCCTTTTCGAATCACTGATTAACTCAGATAGCAATGGCTGTGATCTAATTTGGTGGCGGTATTTGTAATGAGAAGCAAAGCGCCGCATACACAGTACATAACGTATATAACGTATATTACGTATATATATATACAACTCTCAATTTATATTGCACTAATGCTTACTAACTTAGCCAAACCATCTTTTTCTTTATTTATTACAAACTATTATTCCTGTATTTTTTCTAATTTTCTTTTTCTACTTTCGGTTCTATTAATTTTTAATGAAATCCGATCGCTAATTGGCTAAAAATAAGTTGATTGAAATAAAAATTAAATACTTTTATTCTTCAATTATTTCTATTAAACTTTTGGTAAAGTTTTATTTTAAATTTACAAACTAAACTGTATGACATTAAATAAGTGTCAATATATTATAATGTGTCTCTGCCTAAATTACAATAATATAGATAAATTTAAACAATAATTATATAAAATAATTTCAATAGTAATTATTGGTTGGAATTGAAGAATCAATAAATTTTAGAAAATGAATTCAGAGTAATCTTATTGACATATTTCTTAATTCAAGAACCCAATGAAAACTATAAGATAATAATTCTATACTCTGTATTAGACTGCGAAATTTATAAAATTTTCAGGCCCGAGCCCGACCCGATTATTTTCTCATTTAAAAGCCCGACCCGACCCGATTCGATAAATATGTCGGCAGCCCGTGGAGTTCGACAATTTTATTCTAGTTTATATGTCTAAATTAATTAATTTACTTTGAATATACAATATTTAAGTGCTAAACTAAGTAAAATTAGAGTTGTATCAACTTCTAATTTTAAAATGAATAACTTATATATATATGTAATAGACAAGAAAATTTAATACAGTAAATTTTCCATAATTTAAAGTTAAAGCCCGACCCAGCCCGACATTTTTAATTTTAGGCCCGAACCCGGCCCGGCCCGACACAATTCGTCGGGGCCCGCGGGGGCCCGACAAATCGGGGGCCCGTTTCGCAGTCTACTCTGTATTATAGCCTAAGTGTGATGAAAGCTTTAAATAAAAGTTAAACATACTGCAGTTTATTGAAGAAAAAAATCATTAATTTAATTAATAATTCATGTCAGTTTTTGATCAATTGTTTATATAATGCTTAAAAAATAATATTTATAAGATAATCAAAGCGTAAGATTTGATTAACATATGCTAAATAGTAAATAAAACAAGAGTACATATAATCGGATGCTAAATTTTCGAAGGAATGTTTGTTGTTTGAGCGCAATGAATGGTAGAAGAAATGTTTAATGCAATTGCTTGATGTCAAGTAGAGCTTAACGCAGTGTTCGATGTCAAAACGTGCTTCAGATTCTTAACTACCAGTCAAAACTAGAGTGAACACCATTTTTCTACCTGAAAACTCTCTTCTAGTTTAGGATCAATTTAGAATTCAATACAAGTAATGCCAGCGCAGTGTCTGTGTTTCGCAAGTGGACGGTCGCTGATGCTCTGTGCGGCGAATATAACTTAATTTAGTTATAGTATATATTGCAACATTGAAGCGCTTTTTCTTGTTCTGGTTTGTCATATACATTCCATCGCAAAGAAATAATAAAGTCTGGTTTAACGGTTTAGTTAGACTTGACACCATAATGACATTGCACTCAGCTTTTCAGTCTGTGATTACAGAGAAACTAAGATTGAAAACCAACCACACATTGTTGTTATATTGAAAAAAGTTTTTTACAACTTTTCAGTTCTAGTATCAGTATATTATCAAATAATTAAGCTTTTTATTTCATTATATAACTGAATGGCATGAATTTAATTTTATATTAAATAAATTGATGAGTTAAGTAAATATTCTTTTTTAATTAAATTCATTTGATAAACCATTCTTTTTATATCTATTCGTCACGATTGCAATATCAATATCGAAATCTATAACAACTGCCTATGATATTCGGTTTACTATTGTATTGATTGATTAACACCATAAAACTATATTGAATTTTGATTCTTGTTTTTTATTTTAGAAAATAAATAATTTTTCTGCATTTAACTGAGTGTCAAAAGACAAAATATTGTGTCGTTAATGACATATTTTCAACAATTAATTATTTCTATTAAAATTTTTAATCAAAAGATAATAATTGCTTTGAATATCTCGAAACAAAAATAGAAAAGCATATTATAATTAGAATTGAAAAAAATGACGAGATATGAATGAGAGATATATTGCTAATTATATATTTTAAACATCTTATAGTACATTCAGTTTTTTGAATTTTAATTACAATTTTGCATTAACTGTATTTCGATGAGCATAGAGAGCATTATCGTCAGTACAGTAACGCTCTCGCAATATTTAGGATTAGTTTATGCTTAAAAACTGTACAGTAGTAACCATGCAAATAACTTGAAATAATGTGTACATATATTTGATGTTAACTGATGCCAGTACTGGAACGATGCAACGATCGTTTGCAACAACTTTTGAAATCCCCAGCGAATGAGCAGTGCTAAAGCGAAAAAGCATTAAGATGTAAGCGTAAGAATGTATTAAGATGGACAGCATATATACATATATGTCGGCGACGTATGGACATATACATAGTATATACGCTTTCGCTTTATATTACACTACGCTTATTACATCACATTGGATGGTAAGTGCAGTGACGCGTACAGAATGCACACAACAGATAACGCATTCTTTACATATTTGTGTTTTGCAAATTGAACACGTAAGATATGATACTATAAATTTGAGAGCGAGAGTGAGAGTGAGAGCGAGAGTGCAAACGCATCACCACTACAGTACCACTACTTTACATGTTATTCGTTGCGGCAAACTCTTGTATTATCTATTGATTTATAGTAACCATATTTGCAAAACCAATATCGCTTTCGCCATAATATAAAATAGAAGATCTTTTCGCGAATGCACTGAATTTATGTTTGCATTGTTCTTCTTTCTTCTTTGATGCGTTAACTTTCGCTGCGCTCTCTTCTCTATGTCGAACATCACTAAATTCAATATAATACATCGTTGGCTTATCTAACATTGCATTACCGAATAACACAATATCACAACACAGTGTATACCTATAGCTTGCGTTTCAAGATGTGTCGCGAAAAGCAAATTCAATTCACGAGCACATTGTTTGTTATTTATTATTTTAATTTTAGAACATTACAAATAAACATTTTAATTGTTGAAATTCTATCACTTATATTACTGAGATTATACTGTAATATATAGTGATTAAAAAATAAAAATTCATTTACAATCGTTCAACAGTGAAGCATTTTTTCTTTTTTTAAAAAGTTTAGTATATTTCTTCATCTAAATTCAATTAACGGTCTAGTGGTTTGAGTCGAGGTTTCCCTTTGGAATATAAATCGTCAGAAACCAATAAAAATTATACTCATGGAAGATGCACGTAAAGATGTGCGGATAGGTTTCTTCTAACTGAGCTGAAAATACATGTAAACAAGATTGAGACACACATAAAAAGGTATATTGAAATATCGTTTCAGTGTCGGGAGTTATCGAGGGTGTTCTCTATTTAAAGGTCGGTATTGTTGTAAAATTTTTTATATATTTTTAGTTTTTAGGTAAGTTAGCGCGCCGTAGGCGCGCATTATTCATTAATAATTACATTGTTAGCTCGATGTAATAGTTATTTTTACAACAATACCGACCTTTAAATAGAGAACACCCGTTATCGAGACACACATACATATCAATCATATTAATGGCAAATTTCCATAAAATTCAAATTTAATTGAACTATAAATCCTCAATATTAAAATTAGTGGTCTGATATTAAATTTAATGTATTATATTGTAAAAACAAGATCGTAACGGTCATAATTTCTGACTTCGTATTGAAAATTTTTGCTGGATGTATGGATATTATTTTATTGTTTAATGATTATTAGTGGTCGCTGCTCACTGCGTTCGCTCGCTCCCCACTTACTATAATTCTTAATGTGGCATATGCCGGTATAGTCCGGGTTTTATAATATATTACCACCCAAACGGGATCTATAATATATTACCGCCAAAGTGGCATATGCTGTTTTAGCCCGGGTTTCATGATATATTAGCTCACTAAGTGGCATATGCCGGTTTTTCTATTGAAATTTGCCGTTTATCCAAGTGGAGTAAGTTATGCTGGTTTTTCTATTAATATAATTGGGCAGTTATACTATATAACCGCCAAAAGTGGCATATGCCAGTTTTAGTATTAATATCTACCGTTTAATTCTTGCTCCTATCTTAAAATTTTATCATTAAATTTTTTTTGAGCATTATTTATTATTTTAACCAAACCAAAAAATTTTGACAAAATTAGTAAACTCTATTAAAAAAATCATTTTAGTGATCAATATACTAAATATTAAATATGAAAATCGAATTCAAAACTTGAAGATAGTTTATTCAATTTCTATAATTTTTCACAGTTTATTCGCAGTAAAGGGTGTGCTCCCAGTTATAAAAATATTCATTAAAACCATAACATTAACCATAAACTATATTAACCACAGCAGCTTTTCTGCTGTTAATAATCAAAATTAAATAAATTGATTTTCAATAATTCTATTCGTCATTTTCTCTTATTATTCAATATCCAAATAATTGTTTACAAATTTTCTAAAAAGGTGAGAATATGGCGTTATTGTATCTAACATTCTCGACACTCACTGCACTCGATAGAGAATCTGGCAGTTCATTAAAAAAGCCTCCTATTTTGACATTTTTTCACTAAAAAATCCTCCTATCAGAGAGCGTGACATACAGACAGACACACGGACAAAGTCAAATCCATATACCTGCCTTGATTTTATCGAAGTCAGATAAAAAATTTAGCTATTAGTTTCCAAAATTAGGTTTAGATATATATTAATATTTTTGAATGTTAAATGTGTAAATGGCATAAACTTATTTTAAAGCTTTAAATTACAATAATAAACTGTTTTAATATCGCATGGCTTTCGCATTAGTTTATTATTTTGTTTAGTAAAATTCAAATAGAAAGTTCACTGTACAGTATAATGTGTTATATCTTAATTGAAATACAGTAACACTTTGGTCAATATTTGTTATCGTTATTTACACGATATTGTTAAATAAAAATGTATATATTTAGTTACACACTATATTATTTATTTAGTTACAAAACATTGTACTCTTAGATATATTACACTGGACATCAGGTGCGTTTCAATTAAGACCTGTTTGTATTATTATGTGATGTTGACGGCACAAAAATCGATGATTTGATGCACAAACAAAAAGTTTACGCGTTGACTCGGAATCGGCATTTCTAACAGCGATACCGTAACATGTGTGTGATATTATTATGTCACTACAGGGCCATACAAGTGTGTGTGCATTACTCCTCTCTCGCCATAGATTCCGATTTTTTACTACTTTTTTATTCATATTTTTTTCTTTTATGTAGAGTTGCTTATTTATAATATAATTCTCTCTTGCAATGTTTGAAAAACTTTACTTTCAGCCGATTTTGCATGCGTTGCTTTAAACAAATGTTTACGAAATTTTATTTTCGTTTTTTTCTTACTCTTATTTTATGGTCTCTCTTTTGATGGCATTATAAATTATGTTCTTTACTCTATAATGCATAAAAAATATATAAAATGCAAATGTAATGGTAATAGAAAAGTGCTCTTTAATTCATTATTAGAAATGGCCTCAGCATTAGCTGACAAACGCAGAAAACTAACTTTAACTTTAACGAAAAAGTTATATATTCGCTAAAAATATCAACTATAATGATAATACTCTGCGATCACTGCTAAAACAAATCAAAAAAGCAAAAGCAGTGCAGGTATTAAGTTATGCTTACGGTTTTTATATATACGCAGTTTGAAAACCTAATTGATTTTGTCACGCTTAAAGTGATAATTAACTCAAAAACATCATTAAATGTGAACACAGTTAGACTGCTTTTTTAATCTAGTAATTATTGGAAGTTATAATTTGCTTTTTTTCTTCTTCGAAAAAAAACTATACATTTAATGAAAAGAATTTGATTAACCTTTAATAAAAGTTATATAATAGTTTTTCAATAAATTTCTTTTAACTGTGGGGTCATTTGGTTTTTATCGAATAAAACTTACATGAATTTTATTACTTTATAGCAAGACATTCAACACAAAAAATCACTAAAAAAGCGTATATAATGCAACTTTCGATTATATATAATATGATCTGTTATTTGATATATACAGTATATAATAGTTATAAAGATAGCAGTATATACCGTCGTTATAACTTATACCAGACATATAACACATTTAGAATCATAGAACGAATAAAATCGATCGCTTCAACTTCTTGTGTGTTTTTTGTTGGTAGTTGTTATGTGTCGAAATTAGTACTATTTAACCTCAATCCGATATTGCGACCTACAGTACAGTACATATAAGATTTGTTATTAATTATATTAGTCATTATAAGCTCACATTTATAATCACCATACATGTCTTCGATATGAGACTATAATATTGAGATTTGAAAAAATTTAAAAAAGCAGGAATAATTGAAATATAAACTGTACATTTAATTCATAATTTTAATTACTAAATCCAGCACATTATTATGAAAACATTGAATATATCCAATAAACCACTTTGGAAGGTTAAAACTACGAGAAAAAGGATGGGATAGGGACTATAGATAAAAATTTTAAATATCTGCTATAAAAACATTAACAAAACAACAACATTTAATACAGTACGATACAGCTGAAAACGAACAGATTGAAAACTATTTATTTAAAAAAATAATAATAATCAGAAACTGGGCAATAATATTTAGGCTTATAATTAAATAATATTTTAGAGAATTAGATTAAGATAAATTGCTAAACTCATTATTAATTTTAAATTAAACAAATTGTACTTTTAAACTTTTGAAAAAAGCTAAACAAAATTTCAAATTGGAGCAACAATTTTTTGAAATTTTTATAAAAAATTGCTCTCAAAACTTCATTTGTTTCTTAAGACAGTTTTAAGACATTTATCCGAATTTAAAATAAATTTTTTTAATAGAACCTTATTTATTATTTCACTGTACATCTAATCCTCAATTTTTCATGCACTATGGTTAGTTTTTTATACTTTTCCTGAAAAGTTACATCGCGACTATGTTTAGAAATTAAGTCGAGCTTATGAGCCTCACCATGTCTGTCCGTCCATTTGTTAATCTACGTGTTTGCAGCCTTCTAGGATATAGAAGATTAAAACTTTAAAGCAGAACACAATAATTCTCCAACATAAATATTATTCCTATGATATAAGGCAATTAAAAAATTATAAAATGTGAGAACAATATGCATTTTTTTATTAATTTTACAATTATTGAAAAATATTCATCATAGATTATTTATTTCATTAATTTCATTAGATTGAGCGTAATGCGTATAACTTGTATATCAATTCACATCATCAATAAAGTGAACTTCAACGTTATCTTAGTTTCCCGTTGTTTTTTTTTAAATTGAATTGTGCATAGAATTATTAAATATTTTGATTTCTTTAAAGTAAATAATTATTTTTCAAAATACTTAAAAGAAAATTATTCTTAAATATGAATGAATTCACGATAATTGAAAAAATGTTTAGCTTTTGAATGTTAAGGTTAAGAACAGAAACTTATTTTCTAGAGTACACTGTATTCAATATCATCAAAATTATAGTACGATGAAATTGGAAACTTAACGATAAAACAGCACTGACTCACGAGTGGATGCACTTAACTAAAACAAAATTGCTTGACTCTTTCTATTGATGTGATGAGCGCGAGATGCTGTGCAGTGTTCTCTTGTTATTGCAATCACTGTTTAGTTAGTTAGTACAATCATGAGAGAAAGAAAGAAAGAAAGAGAGAGAGAGAGAGAGAGAGAGAGAGAGATTAATTTTTTTGAAGAGAACATAGAAAAAGTGGTACATTTCATCATTTCATGGAGCAATCATGTCAGTTATATAAAAATTGCTTGTTTAGATGATGAACGATTAGATGAAGTGTTATCGGAAATTATAACTAAAGTTTTGATAAAAAACGAAAGTTGTGTTTGAAAGCATCGCACTGAATCGCAGTTTAACAGTTTATAGTTTGCAGTTTTAAGTTAACCATCTGCTACTATGTAAAGATAGAGTGAAAATATATAAAGTTATTCCATTTAGTGCGCGCTTAACTTACATGTCAGTTCGATTCATGTTTGCCAACGTTAGTCTCTGAGGCACGCTTTTAGAAGCTTAATGCAGTTTTATTCAGGGACAGTAAATGCATTGTAACTTTGATTTAGTGACCAGTGCCTACTCTTTATTGAGTGAAGCGAGAGATGTCTTTCGCTTTTCATAGACTCATCATTTAATCGTTGACTTTTACTATCCGCACCATTAAGCTATAATACTAAATTTCTTAAGACCTCGCAGTCTAAAGTAAACACAATATGCAACGAATTCTGGTGTATCACTACTTGTGATCGTCAAACTCATCATATCTGTGTTATATGCGATGTCACACATGTCGTCTCTGCAACTATATTATTATCATCATTATCTCGAGGTTTACATCATTAAATATTTCTCTCGTGAAATCATACGTAGAATTATTATTATTTTTATTTATGTACAATTGTAAAGCAGGTTCAATACAGAACATATAACCATTCAGTGGCACAATTGTTTTATTTTTCGCCTTTTTTGTCATTTTTTGAATTTTTCTAATTAAAAAATAATTTTTCTTTGTGGTTAATTTGAATTATAAACATGACTTCTGGTAATGACACTTTGTTGCATGACAAGCATTGCCAGATAACCTGAAGTTGAGAGAGAAAAATAAATTAAACTAATTGACTACAGCCTGTGAATTCAAAATTGCTGCAATTCTCATTATTCTCTATATTTTTATTTTTATTTATTTAAACTTTTTAATTAATCTATAGCTGTATTTTTTGTAAAATTATGAAATACTATAAAATTGGTAAAAGTTCGGAGCGATATATCTGGTTAATAGGCATTTACCTTTGTTTTCTCAACTTTTATTCGTTTTTCCCGTGGGAGTGACAGCAAAGCTTGTTGTGTTTTGCAACTCACTTTTACCTTAATTGCTTTGTTGCTGAAATGTTACCATTTTTTTGTTAGAGTAAGTCCATTAAAAGAATGCATGCATGCATACAACTAATGCCAACTTTCAGCAAATTCTTCGGTATTGTGGGCCAAACATTGGCAAACACTGTACAATTCAGTGCAGTGTGTATTGCGTTTTATTGTGATTACCACTTCTCTGCCGCACTGTATTAAGAGTGACAAGCTTTCAAAAAGAGACCGAAACCGGTAATGCTTTGTGGCGCAGAATCGTTTCAACAGAAAATAGCCGTTTCCGGTCAAAATTTCCTTTGGTATACCAATATTTTACTTTCTTTTGACGTCAAACTCAATACTACTTTTTTCGCCGACATCGTGATACTGATATATCTGTTTAAGTAAATGTAGAGCAAGAATACGTGTTGTAGACGCGAGTATAGCGCACTCAAAAAGATGTTGAGGTAATAGTACTCAACGATATCGAGCGATCGCATATATTTTTTGGTAACGTTTACGAACTTATATAAGAAATGAAAGAACTCCTACAATACAGGCATTACAATGTTGTGATTTATGCCACAGTTTATATGATGCTATTTTGCACAAAAGTCGTTTTCCTTTTCGTTTTTTTACTTTGCTGTGAATGCTATATATATATATATGCTTATATTGATTTCCATATAAAACTGTCAAAATCAAATCTTCGACTGAGAAAAATACTTTTTAGCTCATTTTGTGAATTTTAAATTCAAACACATATCTTTGATTTTTTTTTTCAGATCTCTCACTCTCTCACCAGTTTATAAGTTTATATTGATAAACTCGGTTTACATTACAATAGAAAAAATGCAGTGCCTTTTTTTGCATTAAGCTTCACTCAACAAATGTAGACTTTCATAATATGCCAGCTAATAAAAGCTTAAATTATTTACCCATATATTTAAAATTTAAAATATTCAGCATATAATTTCTGTACTTGTTTCACATTCATGTCAATTAATGGTAAAAAAATTCTACATATGCTGTTTTTCCCATAACAAGAGATATAAAAATCAGATATTCTCATGTTTCGTCCTCTTTGTGATTCGAATTCGTGTTATCATTTGTTGTTCAGATTCGGTTCTAGTCTCTGACAGCGCTTGTTATAATAAACATGCTTATAATAGAAATATTCAGTTGTGATGCAATGCACATCATCTTCAAACACTCAGCAATCATACGAAGCAATTGTAATATAAAACTAGACCACTAGACGCTAACCAAAATTTTCTTGCAGTGCTTTTCTAATTTACCAAAATAGTGAATGGAATAAATATCTTATGTCCGAATAATATATGTCTAAAGAATATGGAATCAATAATAGCAAAATGATTAAAGACGTTCTGAAATTATAAATAAGTTCTTTTGTATTTTTTTAGTCTCAATCAATCAATTATTAATTACTAAAGTTATTTACTAAAAACTTATTTATGATTAAATTATTTAAATATTTTTTAGATTTTTTTCTATTGAGTCGATATTCTACATCAATAGAACATTCAAGTTAATTCTTAAAATATTATAGCATTCAAAACTTGTTTGTATTGAAAAATTCTTAATAAATAATAAAGGTGCTATTGGTTTGGTTAATAATGGTTAAACCATGGTTTTAACCATTAACCCATGGTTTGTATTGGTTTGGTTTAAATTTTTTAAATGCGGTTTGGATTGGTTTGGTTACACCAATTCAATGAAAAACCAGTTATAAA
>JAQIVF010001816.1:0-12662 GCA_034698365.1 Steganacarus magnus | reverse complement strand
TCTATATGTTTAAGATTTTAGAGGAGTTTAGACAGTAATTTGGAGCAAAAATTATTTATTTTTATTTATTGTGATCGATAGAAATTTAATTTTTAATATATTAAATCTAAGAGATAATTTAGTTTTCTATTTAATAATGACTGCTTAATTTCTATTATTTCACATTACAGATTCATTAGATTTTATTTTTTCATTAAAGAGTTCCAGTCACGAGTAACCACAGAATTTTCTATAAAACAAGAAAAATATGTCGCTTCATATTTTTATCAATCTGTTATAAAATCCAGTATTTGATTCTGTAAATCAATAGTAACTGAGCTGAAAATAATTTTTCTTGCGTAGAGTTTTAACAGAGTTTTCCAACTAACGAATGAATAAGCTTAATATCTACCAATGAATCTACTGATACCTACCTGTTCAGTCTGTGTTCTGCACTCAAACAGTAAACATCAAAAAACTATTTCTCTCACTCACTCTCACTCGTCTCTCGTCAGTATCAGTATTTTGATGCTATTGGTTATACCAAATATATATATACATACATATATATTTTGTCTTAACTTACAATAGCTTCCATATAAATAAAACAGTGTTTTATAGAAGTACATCAGTGAGCGTTTTGCAGAGTTTAGTTCAGTCTCTGTTTAACGCTCGAACAGTAAACATCTCTCCTTCAACCAACTCTTTAGTTCTCAACTTATTTTTTTATATTAATAGTATAAACTCATATTTAAATTTAGTAAAATAGTTATTCTAGTAAAATATTTTATATTTAGTAAATTATTTTTTTAAAAATAAATTATAATAAATAGAAGTGAAAAAAATAATGTCAAAAATAAGGTTAAGGCTATCGATAACATCAACCAATCATGTGAATAAAGAAGAAAAACTTTTCACTAAACTTTTTCCTTTTATTGTGCTATGTTTAACTGTTTGCCATTGCGCTCCAATTGTAATCAGAGAGAGAAGAAGTGTTCGCTCAGATGTCGGAGCTATGGTAAGTCACACGCAATTTTTATTATTATTTGAATTAAATTTATTAGAATTCAATTTTAAATTTCACTTTTATAAAAAAAGTGAGTGATGGAAAAATACTAAACCAGAAAATTGTATAATTTTCAAGAACTAGTATTTTTATCATATAATTATGAAAATATAAGCATTTAAGCTTTAAACCAATTTTAGGGAATAAAAAACGAATAAATTTAGCCTTTTAGGAGTTTAGCGGCTAAATTTTGTTTAGTTTGTTTAACTAGTGTGAAGGTTTAATGATTTAAGCGATAAATTTTGCGGTGCGATTTTAGAAAAATTAATAAAATATTGTGCGTAAATAAATTTTTGATTATTTATATACAATGCTTATTAAAAAAAATATATAAAACACTGTATTACTGCGGTGATAACACAATTAACCAGATATACTTGTATTAAAGTGTGTTAGCGGTATGATTAAAGTAGGATTAACTTAATAACACTATTATTATTATTATTACATTTTTATGATTATTTAAATAAACAAAGCAGCGCAGTGTTTCACTGAAAGATTTGAAAGGGAGTGTCAACAATGGGGTTTGCGGTGTTTGTTGTGTTTATCCACACTTCACTTTCACTGTTGTTTTGGGTGCAATAATCTTTTAATTGCTCGCAATGTCAAATAAAGACATTGCCCAATGGTTTATATGTAAAAGTTGAATTTCTTGAGTGGAAAGGATCAACAGTTTAGATGGTATGCCAGAGAGATGTTGCCTCAGTGCCATCAACCTGTCAGATGAGGTCCTTTGGAGTGTTGTGCCAAAGGATTGTGTGGGTGTCGGTGTTGTAAGCTTAAAGCATCTCGTCATGCCATTGCAGATGGTTGACCCTTTCAGCACTTTTATACAACAACACCCAAAGGTTATACGCACTGTGTGGCTGTGGCGAGTAGTGGTGAATGGGCTAAGACTTAGAACAAGTTACCAGTTTAGTGCATTGTCATCGAGCATTGTCTTTAGGCGTTAAATATTTATGAACAAAAACAAATCAAAAGAAGTTATTTTTGTTAAAATTTCGAATAATACTGTGGGTAATCTTCGGTGAATCCTTTATGTCAGTCAGTCCTTGAAAATATTTTTGATTGAATGTCAAAATTTTAAAAACAAAGCATAGTTTTTCGTAAGAAAAGTATTCAAAAATAGAAAGTGAATTTATTTTTTGATAAAGGAATCACACAATGCTGACAATTTATTTTGTGTCACTAACACCCAAAGATTGCTCGACATTATCACCTATTATTGTCATTTTATATGCTAGAGTTGCAGGCAATACACAACGCAAAAAAGCATAACATTTATATTTTATATCCACAATTCACTGAATAGTGGTGTTGATAATGATGGCAGATGCAGATGAGACGCAGAACAATAGGGAAACGCTATTATTATTTAACAGTGACCCTGAATTTTTGCTATCCGTCATATGAATTGAACGAGAATAAAACTTCAGTGCTTAAGCTATAAATTGTGAAATAACGAAATAATTTCAATACTAAATTAAAAATCATAAAATTGGAATTTTTGAAAGAAATTTCTTTAAAAAAATATTTTTATTAAATAAGTAATTCCTTGAATTTCAATCAAAAAATAATAATAATTGGTTAAGAATTGAATAATAATAAAAAAACGCAACATCCCTTAACTGTTACAGCATCCTATATAATTAAGTGTTTTTAAACAAAATTTTAATCAATTTTAAATAACATAAACAGAGCCAGACATTATTAATCTAGAGGTAAATTGCAAAACAATCCAAACATTGAAGATATATATTAGTCAGGTATTTCAAGTGTCAATTATGTAATTGGCACTGAAAATGACAATAAACAATAAAAAAAGTTTAGTTGGTTGGTATGGTAATACAGAGAGAAAGTTTTCCTAATAATTTCGATTGCATATGTAAAGCATGAATAAAGCTTTGAAGGAAATGACGATTAGAATTTTAATGTGTATTAGTTTCAGTATCGATCATAATTTACACAGTAGTCTGTCTATTAATGCGTAATACTAGTTTTATTATGTATTGCTAATTAATACAAATTAATAATAATTAACGATAAAACAAAAACATTCCTATGGAGACTAAAGTAAATAGAGGTGTAATTTAAAGGAAATTGCGTTTACTGGTTAAAAAAGTATGTGCTGTATATACCCGTACGCATGTTTTTTGTTTACGAATATCTTGGAGGCAGAGAGGTATGAATGACTCACACCAACGTTTAGCGTTATTCCACGTTATTCATACAGCAATTAATCTCTAAGAGCAATGTACCATCTCATACCAACTAAGAACTCTTCCGCTGACTAAGCATAAGTTATTGAACACATCTAAACGTGCTTCACATCCTTAAAAACATTAATTTAAATTAAACTACTACTCTGCCTATACTCCTTCTTTTTATCTTAATAATATAGTAAGTTATTCGTATGGCAAAGGGTTCATTAGAAAGTATGCACCGTTTCTTTTTATTTTGCATTTTTATCATGTATCGGTATTTTAACGTTTTTTTCCTTCTGTTGATGAGTCTAGAATTTTATTACGAGAATAGAAATAAATGATAGAAATAAACTCAGGGAAAAAGTGACGGTGAACTTTTAATTTTTTTAAATAGAATTATTAAAAATCAAGATTTGAATCAATATGTCAGGTTGAAACTTGTTTGAAATACCATAAAAAAGGTTTTAAGCTTAGGCTCGTAAATAAACATTTCTATGCGTCTATGATCTGAGCAATAAACAAATATCAATAAAAATAAATTATGCCACAATATAGTGACATAAATAATTTGAATAATATTATTAAATCACCAAATGACTAATATTATTATACAGTATTTTAAACCCATAAATTTTTTTGTTGCTGTTTTGGGGCATTATTTTCAAATGATTTTTATCATTAAAATTTGACAATTATTTTCAAAAGTAAAATCATAAACTAAATGAAGCCATAAACAAATCAATGCCACCAATTATGATAATTGCGTAAGAAATCGATTTAATTTTCCGATTGTTTATAAATGGAAATAATATTTTAAATTACTGTAAAAAATGAGTTTGAATAAATTCTCTTAAATGGCATTACAATTAAATGTGTCAGAGAAAACAATTTTATCGATGAAAATTTAATTTTGTTAAACTAAGAGGATTTCATGAGAAGGAAAAGGAAACAGTGTTACCACTTATAACCCCTTACAAAAGGTGAAAAACCCTAACAGATTATTAGTTTCGCGATCGTTTTATTATTCAAATTTATTAATATAATGCTTTTAAATTTTAGATAATTATTTTTGATACTAGTCTTCTATTATTAAGTGAATCAAACCGAACCCCCGGGTAAATATAGTCAATAATTATGAAATGAAGTGCGCCAGTAAAAGAAAAATGAAAGTCATATAACAAATTAATCCTTGAAATCAATATTTAATTGCCAGTTTTAATAATTATTAAAAAATTAACAGATAATCAAAAACAATCTATTTGTCACCAGATTAGGGAAGATAGTAGAGGTAGAAATGCTTAAATAATATTATTCCATTGAAATTTGAATTCATTATTAAATAAAAATGCTTTTCTGTAATATTAATCAAACAGTAAAGATACAAAATAATTTAATAACCGGTATGTAAATATTCGAATAAATATTAGTCTGGATTACTACATATGCATGCAAGTGTTGAATTAAAAATGCATTAGTGTGCGCTGATTACATTTAAATACGTCGTGACACAATAAAAGCTAACGACAAAAAAAACACTATGTACCTGTAGTAGTAGTATATGCATACACACACTAACTTTATGTGTAATTAAATTATTTATCGTGATTTAATTAAAAAATGCCGCCACATAACCCCTCGCAAGCGATCAGACAATAGGAGAATATCCCTGGTTGTCCTTCCACTCGAATTATAATTAATTCACAATAAAAAACGTGTTAATATCAAATTATAAAATCATAAATAATATTAATATAAAAATTTGAAAAATGTGCAATCAAACAATAAAAAAATTACAGTTAAAAAATTAAGTAAAAGTATTATTAATAAATGGAAAGCGAATTAGGTTTATATTAAACAATTCACGCTTTATTTCAACGCTTCACTGAAATCAAGGTCATGGTTATCTTCATCATAATCTCTATATAAGAAGAGGAATAATAATAATATTGTTTAAATATAACATACATTTCAAAATAAATATAAAGCTCTAATCCATTGAATAAATAATTTTTTTTTATTATTTTGTCAAATTTGCATTTGAAAATAAAATAAATAACACAATAAAATTGCGTGCAATGATAATTCTAAACAATATTTTTTGAAATAAAAAAAATAGTTGCGCAGATTTGGCATTATATTTACTTTAATATAATAAGTAAAATATCAATTTAATAGCCGAAGAAAATGTTATTTGAAAAAAATCGTTCGCACGTTCTGTTAAGGGCAAAGAGTTACCGGCTATCAAATTAAAAAATGATTGATTATTCTTCATTTGTATAAACGTTTAGTCAAATACAAAATCCCTTATAAATCATAATTGCATACATTACAGTTGATTTCTCGAGAAAAAAACACACACTCGATTGAATAAAGTTAAGGGGATTAATGCATAATTAGGATTTGCTGGTGGTCTTCAAAACCGAGTGACAAACAAAAATAGACAATCGAATACATTACATTCTTAATAGATCTAATAGAGTTTAAATCTAAATTTGATCTAAACAATGAATATAAGTCTACGAACTCTATTTTGACTTTTAATGCCCTTCATATGCATTAAATTCATTGCAAGGGTTAAACATTCAAAAAAAAGGGTTTTCGATATCTCTAACCTTTAGATTTGTAAAAAAATTACTTTTTTAGACATGTTTTTTATAGACATTGTAATTATAGGCACGTTTTATTGCATTTTTTTAGCTCTATCTACAAAGATTTGGTTACATGAACGAGAGTGTAGCCGCTAATTTGATATCGGAGAGAGCATACGGAGAAGCTGTGATGGAATTTCAACGATTTGCCGGACTTAACGAAACAGGTAGTACTCAACCCTTTTTTTTATGTTGGATGCAATCATAATGCAATTTTCTCTTTTCATTGTGCCCTTCAAATCAAATATAATAGGCCTTTTGGACGAAGAAACAATAGAACTGATGAATTCGCCGCGTTGTGGCAATAAAGATAGAGTTGGGCACAGCGAAGACGCCAAACGAAGAAAGCGATATGCATTACAAGGTTAGCTCTCGATTTGATTATTTAATAATTAAGACATTCTCTGTTACCCTTGTATTATTACTATTTGTTTTCATCCGCGTTTCATCTTGACATCAAAATGTATATAATATATAATTCATCTTTTGGGCACTTATTTTTTTGAACTTTTTATGCTTCTTTAAAACTAAATTTTGCTATCATATTACGTAATACTGTACCATAATTTGCAAATGTAAAAGAAAACATGAAATTAAGAAAATTTCTAATTCTAAGCTAAGTTTGATTCGTTCTGAAGAACAAAACGCGTATAAAATCCAAAAGATAATAAAATTGTATCAATGTATTTGTGTGTTAAAATATCACCTAATTTACTGATACACTCTCAAAGTATTTGCGTATAAAAAACAATTTCGATACTAACTTATTGTCTTATAAACTTTATAAACTCGTTTTCATGTGTTTTTTTTTATTTTCTTTGTTTGCATTAACACACGAACTTGACTTAACTCTTCAAAAAGCAAAAACAAAAAACAGGTTTCGAGTGTATTAAACTAAAAATATAAAACTATCATAACATATATATTAAACAAATTCATCGAAACATTATTTTAAATTAAATTATTGCAAGTTTTCGCTTGAAATCGCAATTTGAAAAAATGAATATTAATAATTTATTCAAGGCTTGGTATAATGAATCTGGAAATAGTCTAAAATTATAATTTAATGAAATTCTAACGAGAATTTTGATTTTATAAACTTTCCATCAAACAAATTATTTTACAACTTTGTTTATTTTTATTACTTGTGAATTGCAAACGAAAGATAGTTTTCTAAACTTTTGAAATACACTTAAACTGCATTCAATAAAAGTTTTTTAAAAAAACCCTCAATTTAATGTTTACTAACGCTATTCATTAATCAACGCATTTTATTTGCGATGAGTTTCTAAGCAGCAGTTTTCTATCGCATCTTAATTGCGGGGAAACATTGGATTCGTTATCGGAATTGCAATCTCAATTTGGGAAAATTTAAAATTACTGCTCCAGTTCTGTTCCCGTTTGAAAACGACAGTTATTTCCACTGAATTTAGCGACACAAAAAAATGTTGACGTAAATGACAACATTTGCATTAAAGTTACACTACAAAGTTGACATAATCTACAATACCTTTACCTAAAACCTATTGTCATTTGCATACTGTCTATTTAAACTATCCATAGGTGTACGCAATGCACTGAAAAGTGCATGTGTTTGCTAAAAGTACAAGCAATTGGATTCTAGGAATAGTGAAACAATTACTATTATTATAATCATTGTATAAAAAATATATAAAATGCGATTAATAAAATTAAATATTATTCGAGAAGAGTTTCTATTTATAACTTTGAACTTTAATTTTTATAAAAGTTTGACACATTTAAAAAATTTTTAATTGTAATAATATTTCGGAGGGTGTGTTTCAGACTCCGATAACAATTAATAACAATTGAATGAACATTTTCCTAATGTTCAACCAGTTTTTTTGTGGTTGAAATCAATAGACCTCTGCATAGAAAATAAAAGTCAGGAAGAATGATAATATAAAAATTCATTACTTATTTAGCACAACAATTTGTTTAAAAATAAATTAAATAATAACCAAATGCATTAAAATTAGGTTCGAAATGGAGACGAACAGATTTAACTTATAGGATCTCACAATACCCATCTAAGTTTTTATCGAAGAAAGCCGAAGTGGACAAAGAAATTGCGCGAGCGTTCAAGACATGGTCGGAAGTGACGCCACTGACATTCGAAAACAAGAAGGAAGGAAGAGTGCACATCGATATCAAGTTTGTGTCCGGTGAACACGGAGACGGAGACCCTTTTGACGGTCCTGGTAATACTCTCGCTCACGCATACTTTCCACAATACGGCGGTGACGCGCATTTTGATAATGAAGAATATTGGACAATGTCATCCTATTCCGGTAACTATTCTAAAACCAACTAACTATACTCAAAACTAATGTAATAAAACTATAATTTGTTTTTAGGCACAAATGTATTCCAAGTGGCAGCACATGAATTGGGACATTCACTAGGTTTGGGACACAGCAGTGTTCGGGATTCATTGATGGCACCTTTTTACCAAAAATATAAGCCAAAGTTCAGATTACATCAGGACGACATTCTGGCCATACAAGCGCTTTATGGCGTTAGAGATGTAGCTAATGACCCATCGAATAAGCCTCAACCAAAGCCTTTAGATCCCGATCCAAGCGGTGACGGACCTGATCTCTGTCAAGACAGCTCTATTGATTCAGCCACAAGAATCAGTGATGGAACCACATTCGTTTTCAAAGGCAATCATTACTGGAAAGTCGAGACTAATGGTCTCGCGGACGGTTACCCGAGAAGAATATCGAGCGATTGGGACGGATTACCAGGAAATATTGACGCCTCGCTTACATGGGCTGACGGAAAAACCTTCTTTTTCAAAGTAATTATCAAAATTGAAACTGAAATATAGCATTGAAAAAAGTCACTCGACAACATATTTTCAATATCAGTTAACGCGTTAAAATAAATAAAACATTAAATATATATATATATGTTTTTCCCTATAGGGAGATAAGTATTGGAGATTTAAAAATATGCGAATGGATAAGGGATATCCAAAATCAATCGGTACGGGTTTTGCTGGTATTCCTGACAAAGTTGACGCTGCTTTCGTGTGGAGCGGAAACGGAAAAACCTATTTTTTCAAAGGTATATTATCACAGTTAATGTTATAAACTTAAGAGTCTGTTAGCTAATACGGATTCGTAATTCCGAATCGATTAGGCAACCAATATTGGAGATTTGATAGCAAGAGTGATCCTCCAGTCAGCAAACAATATCCAAAACCAATCAAAAATTGGAATGGATTACCAAATAATATCGACGCAGCTTTCAAATGGGAAAACGGAATGTCATATTTCTTCAAAGGATCTCAATATTTCCGCTTTAATGACGTTGACTTTGAAGTAAAAACAATTTTTTAACCTTTAAATTAAAAAAGAATTGAACTTTTTTAATAACAAAATAATTACTGACACGATTAGGTGGATACAAAAGCTAAGCCCCCATTCCCCCGACAAACGGCTCAATGGTGGTTCGACTGTCAGGCAGCGTCACGCAAGAACAAGAAGCCGAGCGAGAATCGAAGCGGTAGCTTAGTTAAGGAGGACACTAAACCAGTCTATATCGGTAACGGTGATAGCAACGATATGGACTATCAACTCGATCCTCAACAGACCGCCTCCTCCTACGACGCGCACATTGTCAAAGTAGATAAGGAAGACAAGGCGTGGAAAATGCACGGCAGTCCAGACCAAGAAGAACAATCAGCGACACATCCATCTTTAAGCTCAATTAGCTGTAAGACTAACAACTTACTAATACTAGTATTTCTATTGATAACAATTTTCAAATATGTATTTCATGGTGGTTCAGCTTTCGGTGTTGTGCCATGAACTGGTGCTACCTTTCAATATTAATTGTGAGAAATATTACTATATATTTTTGGAGCCACATATTTATTACATCCCCCATGGAGATTATGCAAGAAAAATTAAATTATTATTACTTTGTCTAAATGATACTTTGCAACACACAATTCACAGCAATAATGATATGAAAAAAATATTGTTTTCACTGTAATTATATTAAAAAAAACGAAAACTTTTTTTATACAATACACATGTGAATAGCTCTAAATGTATACATCTTCATAGTCACATGGAATTATACTTAATTTATAAATACACAACAGTAATTTAAAAGCATTTTTTCAGTGGTTCTTTATATTTATATATTTTTTTAAAAACGCAATAGAAAAAAATGATCTCTTCGTAGAAGAGTGTTACCGGTAATTCATACGAAGTCATTATACCTTTCTTTCTCGCTTTCACTCTATCTCTCTCACTATCTTTATTTTTCTTTACTCTCTTAACCCTTATTAACCAATAATACCTTTAAGTGCCAATCCTTATCCCTTTCGTTATTAGTATTTTTTAAAAAATTATTATGATAATAATAATTATTATTTTCATGTTATTTAATTGTAGTCAATTGCCATTATTGTATATGTAGTGTGATATCTGCGCTATCATTATTATTAATAAAATATAATACTTAACAAAAAAAACATTTATTTTTTTGCTTTATTTTGTTATTTTGTAATGTTATTGCCTTGAAAGTTATGCTAATTAATGTAAATTTACTGAATCTTTTTTACTTAACTTCGCTTTAAAAAAAGTTATCACAAAATTAACTGCTATAAGGAATCTTAATATTATCTTACCATTAATTTATTAATTTTCACTGTTTCGTGGTTTCGCTGTCATTAACGTTACGCTGCTCAGTGTTATACTTCAGTTTCAACTTTTCCCGTATGAGTAACCCTTTAATTAATTTTTTCCAGTTATCGTAAACTCGTTTTTCTCGTCGCTGTAATTCTCGCTGTCGGGCATTCTCTTGCTCTTCTTCCCAGGCATCGATTAAAATTTCCTTAAATTCCTCGCAAACGACAAACCCATCAATAGTTGGGTGTGATCCACAACCACCTAAATTATTATCGAACCCGACAACAGCGGGAGCGCAATCGATCTTCAGTTTGCTGGCAATGCGGAGCAGTCCTGGCAATTGTAAATAAACGGTTCCTACGGGTAGCATACTTTTCTGTATAAAATAGAGTGAAACAGAGCGTACTGTTAACACACACTAATTTTGATACTTAAATCCCATTAATATTTATTTTAAGGCGTAACACTTTCGCGAAATTGTTGATTAATTCACTTTCGATTGCAGTTTTAGGCAAACAAACACACATCAATTTAATAAAAAAACTTTAAAAAAAACTCGAAAAACTTTTTTGTTTTACAACAGAGTAAAAAACAGCACATTTTATACTGAATTAATCAATAATAATTATAATATTGGAAAAACAATCCATTTTAAAAAATTGTCCAAACTGTTACTTTTTATACAATTTTGTTTCTCACGGCGTAAACGATAAATCGAAAGGCAAAGTTCAAATTCAAGTTTTAAAATTCAAATTAGCTTTCAATTTGCATCTACGATACTATTAAACTCTTTTTGATTAGACTAAGGGGTAAACTTTGAAAGAATAAACCGAAAATAATTTGCACCTGAAATAATTCAACGTTTCCATACGAGTTTCGCGGAACGATTCCATTTTCAGCCTTCGGCGGTATATAATCTTCTGTCTGCCATTCACCTAAAATAGCAAGTAAACGGAAGAAAAGTTTGAGTTATCGATTATCGGAGTTAATTTGTAAATAAATATGCAAATATGCTAATGAAGCGAGTTTAAAATTTTAAAAAAAAAATTACTTGCAATTGTATACTGAAATTGAAAGTTTTCGACCTCAAAATTTTATGCATATTTTACTTCAAACTTGAACGCATAAGTTTATTTGTACGCATGCATGTATCAAACACAAAGTTATGATTTTAATTTACAGAGTTTCACAACTTGTTGTTTCGAGAAGAATTTGTTTTATGGAATACTGCTTTGTTTTCGCTAAAAATTAGCTCTCTTTCTAAATAGAAATTTCATTCGCGTCATAAAAAATTTAATTAATTTTTAAATCCTTACAGCAATGCTTAGTTATTAAATTGTTAAAGTTGTTGAAATTAAAACATTAGAATTAGTAAAATGTAATGTATGTAATCTGAGAAAATAAAATTCTTTCATTCAAAATTAAGAATATATCAATAAATTATAATACTTTGAAAATTGCGACATATATACCATAAATCTGAAACATTTCTATCTGGTTATACGGGTTAACTTAATGTCATTAATTATTATTTTATTGTAAATATACCTAAAATAAAAATAATAAATAAAATACAGGCTATAGTTATTATTTCTCATTTATTATAGCCGTAATCTACTTTTATTCTTCATTGCAAGAGTACATAATTTTAGTTAACTCTAGAAGTAAACAAAAAATCTCTAATAACCCTAATAAAGAATAGGTATTTAACTTATTCTTAAACTCAAACTATTTATGGTAAGTGTAACACTCCTCTAATCTCGTATCAGATAAATCAGGTAATATATACTGTGTCCGGAAAGCATTTTTGGAAATAAGAGTTTATAGAAGTTTTAGATAAAAATCTTATGATTCATAACCATTCCCTTTTACAAATACCGGTACTTACGAAATCGTAAAGAATTTTTTAAGTGAAAAAAAAATCTAATGAAGATGACGAAAAAAACGTCTCCTTCCGTGAAATCACAAACTTTTTTGAAGAATCTGCGACACTCATAGATGTAGACAATTAACTTGTTATTATAATCAAGGACTACAGCATTAATTGCTAAAAATACAGATTGCACAGCACGTACGCCACCCATCATTTGACAGA
>JAQIVF010001815.1:0-12663 GCA_034698365.1 Steganacarus magnus | reverse complement strand
ATAATGAAACAGTATTGACAGTACTGTTATTTTATATTTTCGCAAAATCAAATTAATCTAAAACGTGGTTAAAAGTTTAAACTGTGATGCATATAACATATATAAATGGTGTCACTTTCAGTCTCCATTCTCAGGAACAGTAATTAAGTTTTACTTAGTTTTCTGTATCCTAGAAGAACATAAGTTACACCTGACTGTTAACTCTCTCTTCAAGTAAAAATTTTTCTCAAATATGTTCGTGAATATTTCACTTAATTTCATCATAATCGCTAGAATTAATATATAAACAAAGATCATTCTTAACGTTTAAATATTGTAAATAATTGAATTATTATAAATACATAAAAAATATTTAATTATTTGAGAAAATCCTAGAAGTTTTTTATAATATCAAAAAACGCAGCTAAAAATATATATAAATAAATGTTTGATGATTTTAGATTTGTCTGCTGCACACTAAACATCCTCGCAGTGTGCAGTAATAGTTTTGGTGACGAGCCTATAGCTGCCATCTTCCTGTTTCTGGTACTGAAACCGCGAACAACCAGGCGGTAACGAGTACTTATGAATTGTGATCAAATGGCGCGTCAAGTTATTGCCGCGACTAAACTTCTTGTCGCACTCGTTACAGATGTACTCGTTTTTGATATCCATATGCACTTCCTTGTGATGCTTGGAAAACGTGTGAACGCAACGCGACTGAAACGCGCAAAGCGGACACTTAAACTGCGGCTCTTCGTTGTGAGTGTCGATGTGTCGCCGCAAGTCTGACCGAGACTTGAATTTAAAGTCACAAAACTGACACGAATATGGTCTCTCTTCTTGATGGCGATACGTGATGTGATGTCTGAGCGCTGACGGCGATGTAGTGACCAGTTCACACTTATCGCACTTATACTTATTGATGTGACGACGAGAGTGTTCGCGAAGAAGCGATTGCGTGGCGAACTCGCGGTAACAGAAATTACAACTATAGGTCTTAATGTTAGACGAAGTATTAGTGATCGATTCGTTCATTTCGGAAGCGTTCGATGAGTTGTTCATTGATGACGCGAGTGACGGATCAGACAAATCAAGAAGCATTAACTCTGAATCGCTGTTTGGATTCTGTATTAGTATTGACGACGATTCTCTATTTTGCGGCATTTGAATGGTAAGCAAAGTGGTCTCTTCGTTATTCTTCGTCACCTGAATCATCACAGAATTCTGGTCCGCTTTGATAGCGTCAGGAAATTGTCGGTAAATATGGTCCACAAACTTAGTCTTATTGCAGAACATTGCGCCACAAGACGGACAAGCGATCAGTTTCTGCTGAGTGTGCGAACGCAAGTGCTCTCGAAGATGCGATTTGGAGGTGAAACTAGAATCACAGTTAATCCACTCGCACTTCGCGTACTTCGTTCGCTTCAGATCATCCCTAGACAGCGCTGGTATGACGATGTGGTCGAACGCGTGAGTGTCCACGTGCTGGTAAAACGATTCCGTGTCCACAAACTCAGTGAAGCACTCCTTCCAACCGCACACAAACATCATCGGCAGTTCCGGCAACACATTCCTGGAGCTCGGATCCAAATAGCAGTTTATGTCATCGCCTGTCACACACAATAGATTTATTATTCATTACAGTAATGATTTAATTAATTATCTTTAAAAATCTCACCCAATTCTTGCATAACAGAGAGACCAGCGCTCATCAGCTTCTGATGGAAACCGTGATAACTGACGTGAAGAGTGAAGTGAGAATATGTCTGAAAGTTGCTGTGATCGCAACCCAGCCATTGACAGGTGACGATATTGTCGTCCACGTCGTCGTCGTCATCGTTGGCGTACGACTTGATGTGAGTGGTGTGCAAGTGTTGCAAAAATAGCGTCAAATCATCGAAAACTAAGTTACAGTCAAACCATTCGCAGCAGAGTTCGTAACTCTTACTGTGGTTCGCGTTTCGACGTCGAGCACACGATTTTCGCGCTGACATCGGTTTGGCCTCAATTCAGATGAATCATTGCATCGAGAGTTGAGGCAAAAGTGCACTTATGTTTTGATTTGAACGTCTAGTTTGTCTGTGCATAGAGTTCACCACATTTACTATTACCTAATGTTAAACATTGAATTGAAGCGCGAGTTTTGCGATTTTGCGACACTCTGTCAAATTGAGCGAAACGCGTCTCTAAATTATTAAAACTGGCAAACGTTTCGTAATAGTTATGAGTTAACTTAGTATAGTAATAAGTTTAGTTTAACTTATACTTTTCTCTAGTCGTATACTATTTGCAGCAATTGTATAAAACATTTTTAATAAAACATTTTTGATTTGCACTGTAATAATGATAATATTCCGTTTTGCGCTTATGGCCAAAATTATTATTAACAATTTAAGTGATATTTTGATTTGACAAACAATATCGAATGGAAAATTAACTATTAAGATAAAATGTTGACGACGTTACAAATAAAATTAAAAATTCTATAGTTTTACCCCTAAGTTTTCCAATTATTTGTTTAATTCAGACAAAATAATTTTTAGATTTAATATTTTAATTCGCGTTTATTTATTCAGAAATTTCACATAAAACATTTCAATTTATTAATTATTTTTTTAAAAGAAACTACGATTAATTTTTGATCGAACGCCACAAACGAGTATTCGGTTTGTCAGTAATTCGGCCATCAATCTCTTCATCGCTAGGTTTTTGGCCGAGCATTGCCTGCATGTGATTCAAAATACCAGCCAAGAAATCCTCATTACTTTGTTTATAATATTGGACCGAATCGACGCATGCATGAGTAAGCGATGAGTTTTGAACGCAAACCAAATTTTGCTGATCGAAAACCGAATAGGAATCGCATAGAAACGTAATTCTTTGAAACAATAGCTGTCCACTGCTCGCATCTCTGAACGGATAGCACATGTGATACACTCGACACTGTTTGTCCACATCCGCGTACTGACCAAACTGTCTGCCATAACAGCTGAATCGCGTTTCATTCCTATCAGTCGTAACATCAGACCAATTATTAGCATTATTAATGTTTTCGTCTAAAGTTTCATCAGTGTCCTCAGTATTTGGTTCTTGTGGCCCTAATTCTTCAACGCTGGTGTCAGTTACGGTGGCATCTAATAGTTCGCTCGTTTCTGTCGATTGTCCAGTGGACATCTCTGGCTCTTTTATGGTTGAATCATTGGAATGGAGACTCGAATCACTGAAATGAAGACTATCTGATTGAAAAACAGCGTCCGATGACATGTCTGTCTCATCAATGGTTGAGTCGTTAAAGTGAACACTTGAATCATTAAAGCGAAGACTATCTGATAGAAAAGCAGCGGCCGATGGCAGAGTCATGTTTTCGTCCAAATAGGCATAATTGAAATCCGGGTAATCTTCGGTACCATTTTGTTGACCAGTGATGAACGCGATCAGTGATAATAAAATTACTATAAAGAAGTTAAATTTAAGAAACGATTCTAATTCAGATGAATTAAATTTGAGTTACCTATACTCTTATACGAAAACATTTTCGGATTCACAAATAAAATCAAAGTTTAATATCGAGAAAATGATTATAAAAAAGTAACTTATAAAAAACTCGTCTAATAAAATGAATGATTTAAGAATGAAGAGTAAAATGAATATTAACTGCGGAACGCGCTTTCTTTTATAGTGAAAAGTAGTGTAGACTAATATTTTATTTAAATTAACGTTTTCATAGTTTAACAAATTTCCTGTTAAGTAAACTTATGAATCGAACATAATATCAAACACTATGACAATAAAATAATAATATTTGTTTCAATTAATCATGAGATAGTGATGAGACTTAAAGGTTAACCTATTATTGTAAATAAAATTTTTTACTCAATGTTACAATTTTAAGCCAAATCTAAAGCCCGCTTTTATTTTTGTTTTTATTACGAAAAAGGAAGCCATAAAAATAAAGTTAAGAATTTACAAATCTCTTAGCGTTAATTATGTTTATTTGATTAAATTTTTACACTATTTTCTTTATTGTTAAAAATATTAATTAAAATAATAATAGTTAGTTTAATCCGCTATAAATATCACAAAGTGGTTTCAATTTTCGCGGAAGCCGTACATAATTTTTTCGTTGTATGAATAGAAAAAGTTATTAAAATTCTTATAAATATTATTAATGTCTCACAAAATTTATATATTCTCGTTCTGAACCATAGTATTGTATTCTAAGATTTTTATACCAAAAGTTAAATTAATAGAACTGTACCGTCAATGCATTATTTCGCATTGTTTCAGATTAATTAAATACATTTTTGCTTCAATTTATTATCGATGTATAAAAAATATTAGGTTTTAAAAAGCTATGAATTATACCATGATTTCTCAATAAAATCTCATACTTGTAAAGCATGCAGTATATTGTGAGAAAACATTTTATTTTATTTCAAACATTTAAAATATTTCTACCGTATTATTAGAAAATTTATAGCTAATAATAGAATACTGGATGGAATTTAATTTTACCTAAATTAAACTTTAATAAAAAAATATCTTAATTGATAGATAGATTGATACATTGCGTACAATTGATAGATTTGGATCTTTATGTTGCCTCGTAGGTGTGAGAATTTTTTAATCAAAATAAAGGTTTTTTTCCTCATAGTTTTTAGCATAATCAATAAATTTTCTGAATAAAAAAATAGAATTTTTTAATCTCTGAAATTATGTATTATAATTTACATAATTTATTTAATTAATAAAATATTTAAAAAAATAAGTTTATGAGCAAATTGTTGTCACTGTTCTTTTAATAGCTCTGAAACTAATAATAAAATCGTTAGTATAATTATTGAAATTGGGTAATGAATAATTAAATTAATAGTATTGCGAACATTTCCCAAAGTTTACGTTCATGTTGTTTATGTTTGTAAAATCTTGTTTTTACCATCGATCTATTCTTAGTAAACAAGCAATGATTGATTGATTGACCACATTTAAGCAGAAGTACTTTAACTAAATATCAAACTAAATTGAATTTTGCGTAAAAAATAAAATATAATTGTTAATACAATCAAGGATACAATTATTACATTACTATATTTGTGCCAAAGATTTAATCCAATTGCGAAATAGTTGTTACGTAATGGGTGTCTAGTAAATTGTTGGGAATTAAATTTAATATTCTGTATTAGGTTTGATTCCGGATAGGAAATCAGACTAAAACCATTTAACTTAAAACTAATATCTTTGCCCAATTCTTCCTACGCCTCCGCACATTGAATTTATATATATATATACATATATACATATACGAGATAAACAAAAATAATTTTATAAAACTAAAGCTCAGAATAATAAATTAGAATCTAATCAGTAAATCTTGATACAGATTATGTGTAGCATTCGGCTAATGCAACATTCACTGCAAGAAATTCTAATTAGTTAGAAAAATAATTATCAATTTTAAATTATATCTAAGATCTCTTTTAAATTTAAAAGGGTTACCATAATTTTTTTAAAAATGGTTTCCGCAACTTTATATTTACTGTCTATTAGCTGTTTAATTGATTAAAATAATATTATTTGCAGTGGAAATAAAAATATTTGCATTGATTAATCATTAATTTTGAAACTTAAGACTTAAAGGCTTAACTAAGAACTCAAAACGGTTTAGCGTTCGCTTTTAGTCGAGTCACACCGAATTAGACCAATGCTATTCACATAATTATCGGAATATATGTCATGTATTTGGCAGGAAAAAAAATTGTGCACAGAAAACAGTGACAGTAAAGCACTGAAAAGTAATGACAGATTGCAAACTGACTAACGAAATGCAAAATCATGAACGACTGTGTGTGTGTGTGTGGTAAAGGATGACTGTGTAAAAATTATAGTTCATAAGATTTGCCAATAATACAAACATTTATATAAATAACAGAATAATAACTAAGCGAAAAATAAAAATAAATAATAAAACTACTTTTATTTTAAAAAACGTACTTTTTTTCGCTTAATATACATATATTCGTAAATAAATAGTCTTTTAAGACAAACGAAAATTTTATTACCGAAAAGAAATCTGAATCAAAGAGCATATTTGTTTTATTAAAATTTTATCTGCAAAAAAGAAGAAGAAGTTATAATTACAGACTGATTAGCGAATGTCTCGAGCGTCAGATTTTTAACGTACAGCGTTAACGCCGCACAAATGTATTTCAATGTATCATCATGTCAGCGAATTGCTGTTTTATTGATGGGGGGAATGATTAAGAGAGAGTGTAGAGTGTGGAGTGTGATGCGATAGCGAGTTTTGTGGGGGGAATTAGTTTTTTTTATTGCATACAAGTTTACTCTATAATATATGTAGTTAGTGTAGATGTGGTACAATTTTTTTTATTCTTCCACAGAGTGACTGATATGGTCAGCACTTTCTCTGCGTTTAATTTGTTCTCAATATATATATATATTTGTTATTGTTATTATATTAATCATTTAATATAAATAATAAACTCATTGTGAATAAGTTTTTTGTTTGTTGTTAATTAACTGTTTCTTTTCACACTCTTTCAAAAAGTGAAAGGTTAATCAAATAAAAGAAAAGTGTTTTATTTTAAAAATTTTATTTTTGTCAAATTTTGTTTTCTTTTCACTCAAATGTGTTGACCGTAAATTTTATAAAAGTTTTTCTTTGCATTTTTGATTAAGTTATTGATTGTTATCAATAGATAAAAATCGTTTAATTAAAAAAAACTAACTCAGAACACACAATACAGTTTAAATATGTAAGTCAAGTTCACAAAAGTTTTTTTGTTTTTGCAAAATTAATACTAATAATTTTTTTAATTAAAAGTTTAAAAATTCGCTTTAATAATTCTCTCAATTAATATTTTTTTCTAGCATTGAATTTTTTTTCTCACTCACTCTCACTGTCGCTCTTAATCTCGGTTAATAAAGTTCGAAGTAACTCGAAGTATCAAAAAAATTTCTCGTCAACTAAATTGAAATATCGTAATAACGTCAAAACAAATAAAACTAAAGTGCAAATCTAGACAGCAATGGTACTGTGCAGCCCATCGTTAACATGCTTACCGACGCAAGCAACTGTACAACCAGTTACACTATTGGCCGCAAGTTTGCCGCAATCTCCGAGTATGCCGTGCTCTTTGATACTGCCCGCCAACAAAGCCACATTCAATTGCTCAACATTATCGCCACTATCGCCCATATCATCACTACCGCCACCGCTCACAGCGAGCTCACCCACCAACGCATTTTCGTTCCAAAATCCTCTAACTCTATCGCCATTTAATGCGTATAATTCGTCGGTTATGCTGCAACCGAGCGCTTGGAAACAATCGTAGTAAGTGTTTGACAATCAATTGACAAAATAACATTCTGTAAACTTAACTTAATTATCTGTTTGCTGCGAATCTTAATTAAAACTTAATGAAATATGATTTCTTTTGGGTTATTTATTGTTGGCTTAAATGATATATAATAAAGCTAAAGAAGTCAAATCATTAGGGGTTTAATTAAGTGGAATCAAACGGCGAAAAATAAAACAAAATTAGGAAAATAAAAACAATATTCGATGCTATTCTGAGAAAATTAATGTTTCAATTGTGCATATAGAAGGATAGAGATTTATTTTCTCGGTTTGTTTGAATAACTAATATATATCTCTAAGAAAATAAAATTTAATGTGTGGCGCACTTCAATCTAAACAATTTCTGAGATTAAAGTTTTATAATATGTGCACTGTATGTGTGTGTATACAGAATTATAACATGGGATGTAAAGATAGAAGAATTACTACTAAATTCTTAGTAAAGATGATAACAAGTAAAAAAAGAGAGAAGCAGAAAAAAGTGTGACATAAATTTACAATAATATAGCGTAGTAGTACAGTAGTAACTAATATTTAGAGCACAAGAAGAAGAAAAAAACATTTTCTGTTTCCAGTCACGTAATAAACTAAAAAAAAAAACAATCATAATCCTACCCGAGAAGGCACACGCGAATAATAATAATTTGTTTTTGTTAAAAAATTGTTAAATAATTGCATCAATAAAATTCAATAAAATATAATTAAATAATCTCCGGTTAATGTTGAAGCAAATATTGAATTTTTTGTTCGTTTGTTTTTCGTCTGTATAACATATTTTCCGGCAATTTCGCCACTGTTGACAGAGTATAAATTATGAATTTTATTCTTGAAGCTTACTGACCAAAAAAAGTAGATAAGAAAAAATAATAAAAACCAACTCACTTTACTGGAAAAAAGGCAATACATCTCTCGATTGAATGTAATTGAATGCCGCTCTTCCCACACAAAGCTCATATATACCACGAAAAAATAAATATAAAACAATGAAAAAAAAATCGCTTGATTTCAAGGAATAATAATAGAAGCATTAAGAAACTTATAAGGGCTAAAATTTCATAACAAAAAAATTCCTGTATAACACACACGAACACACAAGAATAAAAGTGTAAATATAGTGTGATGTATTTATATTTCGCGTTAAATGATTTGCTCTCTTTATTTTTTCCCTTATCATTAGCGGTATGGAACATGTATGGCTTTCAGAGTTTCATCGCTTGTTTTCGAACTACTTTCAACAAGTATGGCTTCTGCAAGCAGTAGATTATCGACCCATTACTAACAACTCAATGCACACGTTTGTCGATTCGGCGAAAGTCCGATTCTGTTGCGACGTAAGAATAAAAATAGGATCACTTACTTATATTTTTTGTTTATGAATAGATCAGTGTTTTGAAAAGTATTTTTTTACGTTGAATAGTCTTTGATTTTGTTGCTGCTATACAAAAACGTGTTAATACTAATAATTTTTGTGAAACTATAAGTGCTTTTTCAAGCTATTTTTTTTGTAGAGCTTCCTATTTATGAAAAAAGCTCTTACTATTTTGTAGCACAACTTTTAATTTGAATACTTCTTAAAGTATACTTGAATGAGAAGTGAAAAACGTGGCACTGAATACTACTCTTGATTTTTAGGTTAACAAAAATAATAAAAAATTTCTTTCAGCTAAAATATTTTTTATAGCATTGAATTATAAAAGAAATTTGTTGATAAACTAATTCATAAAAGCGATATTAAGTCTGTTTATTTTTGTTTTATAAGCATTTAAAGTATGTATTTATAACATAATTTATTAAAAACAAATTGATATAAATAGAATATAAATAGAGTACTAACCATTTTTTTAGTTATTAAATTTCATAATAATTGGAATGCTTTAGACAAAAATAAAAAACTTTCAAGACTTTTCAATGCGGTAGAGATGGATAATTCAGGACTAACTTAATAATGAGTAAATGAGTTTAAAAAATAAACAAATAGCTCGAAATTTGGGATTATTCGGTAAAATAAATATAATTATTTTCCCAATACTTTATACCTATAAATCTATCATAAGGAAATGTTTACATTGAAAGAAGAATCTTAATTTTTTTTAAATTAGAGATTCTACCTTATCTGGCATTTTGATATTTATTTTTATGATAATAAAAACAAATAAATATTAAAACTAAATAAAAGTAATTACAAAACAATTTATTGTTAAGTGTTTGGTTTAAAAACAGGAAAAAAATAATTTCTAGAGTTAACACTGAAATTCAGGATTTTTCAAAAACAAAAATTAGGTCTTTTAAATACTTATTTTACGTGATTCTGCCTGAATTTGACAGCTCCAGTCATAGATAGAAAAATTATGATTTAAATATTGCAATTTAACTATGGTTTGGTTTAAAATTTGTTAACTTTTCTCTTATCACACTTAAGAAATGCGGTCACGGCTGGACATCGATGAAAGGAAGAGTTGCGTTCTGGTTCGATCTGCTTCCTCCATACTATACATACGGTTTTGTGGCCTTTAAACTATATGGTCAGCAGTGCGAGAAATGCAAGTCCGATCGATACGAGCATGCCATGTGGTATCCCGAGGAAGTTTGCAAAGTAATTTAATTTAAATAAGTTCTCATATTAATTCTAAGCAGAGATTCTAATTCTAAATGCGAGAGACGCCACTTAAGCAGCATTTCTTTACTTATTTATCGATAGCTGCTATCTTTTGCAAGCCTTAATACGGGCTCACTAGTGCTCAATTAGTGCTGAGTTCGCACAAAATAATTATCAAAATAAAAATTTGGTTAAACCAATTTTTATTAAAAAGTTTTATTTTAATAATTCTAACCAAAAAAAAAAAATCTGGGAGTCTACGTACTATATATGCGGGTTAAAGATACCCAAAATTTAAAATCTTTTGCGTTCTTTTAGTCTAACAATTTCATTAAAACTAAATTTTATATTTGAAACACAAAGTACTGTCAGCTTGTCATTAAGTTTTATGAATAATAAGCTTGGAATGTAATCTAAATATTTGCACGAGTTTATTATATTTTTAATTAACAGGTACTCACTAATCTATACAATAAAGTTGGACAACTTTATTACGGTTTTTATCAGCCGCCTATAGAGAAAGCGAGACGTTCCGGTAAACCGCGAACACCTCATAACAGCGATTTGTGTCAGGCGTGTAAGGATGGCTTATGTGCTGATAGAAAGTGATGGTTTTTTTATATGTTTACTATGACGACGTTTTTCGTTTTATTTAATTATGACAACTAATTATGACAAAACAACAATTATGCGCTTTAATGCGCTTTAGATTAATTTTTCGAATTTATTAATTAAAGTAAAAAATCTATCATCAGTACACACACACACCTGTACACACAGTTTAATTACGCACCATTTTATATTATTATCATCACAAAACTTTTTGCTGCATCGCTCAAAAATTTTTTTATTATTCAGTTAGCAATCATAAAAGTGAGAGAAAGAAGGGCATAATAGGATAGTAAAGAGACTAAGACTGAGAGTAATATAAAAAAAACACATAATCTAATAAAAAAAACTTTTAATGGGCACGAAAAGGTTTACACCGCAAGATAAAAGAAAACTGTTATGCGATAAGTTATGGCGTCTCGATTTATTTATCTAACTGTAAAAAATTACTTGCGCTTAAGCAGCGTATGATTGCACTCCACGTGCAATTAATATAAAATGATGTGTGCGCTAATAATATAATAATTGTTTTAATATACATAAAAAATTAATGTAAAAAAATATTCCTTATTCACTTTAATTATGATTCATTCAACAAAAAAAATTAAATAAATAAATGCATTATCACTACTCATTAATTATATTTGTTTGTTTGATTGTATTTGCGAAAATAATTATATGTATAGACAGCGAGCGCACTGTGTTTGACTGAAAATAAATGCGATTTGTATGTGTGTGATGTCACAGCGCACTGAAAATCTATTTTTTCAAATCATTATTTTAATTAAACTCTTTACTATACTACTATTTTTTTGCAACGTAAAAATATTCTATTTTTATAACCTGAATTCAATTGATGCCAAAAAATCATTTTTTTTATCCAGATATGATTAAAATTTTAAATTAATCTATTATGCAGTAAATAGCTGTGAAGCGTGGAAATATGGTGTTCGATCAATTTTATGGTTTGAGAATTAGCTAAATAATTATGTATTGTGAAACATAACCTAAAGTTTAATGGAAAATAGGTGATATAACTTTTCGCAAAAATATTTTTTCTAAATAAAGATTCTCTTTTTATAAAAATTGATAGAATTAGCTATAATTCGCAGAAAATACAGTAATAAACATTTTGCTGAAATAGGCTAAAATTTATATAAAGTTTATTAAAATTTAAATTACTCGTCTTTTACAGCGTCTTAAACTCAAGAATGTTGTTAGTGATACAAATTTGGTAAAAACTGATCGGATATAAGCGACAATTTTTCAAATATTTGCCACAAATAGTACAGGCATCCAAAAAATTCATTGGATTTGAATTATTCTTTGAATCCTTAAGTTTTTATTTTAGATATAAAAGTATTATTTACATATTTATAGACCAGTACAGGTAACTCTAAATTTTAAATATACATAGTTTGGAAAAATAAATTCATTAATGATGCAAATTCACGAAAACGCCAAAATATTAATTTTAGTCTTGAAATTTATTTAATGTCAATATGTACTGTACTAGATATTTTAATTTGATTTAAGCACAATTTCGAAGATTGTTGAAGATTCAAGCAAGAATTCAGGTTTTATTTTAGGGTTCAAAACTTTAGCGTGACGATGATTTTCTCAATTTAGCATCAAAATAAAAATTCTGATTTTAACGACAGTTTTCAAAATATCGATTTTTCTTTTGGTTATGTAGTCCCGATTTTGGGGGGTCGAAGCAAAGGCCATTTCCATGTGTGAAAATGATTAGTACAGATGTTAATCTTTATATTTTTCGAAACTTTTACCCTGAAATTTTTTCATGGGTTCTTAAACTTCCGATAAATGGGAAATTTTCAAAACCACCGTCTATACAAAAGTTAACTATTCTGATACCTAACCAATTATACCACACAACTATAGATGGCAAGGTCCGAGTCTTTCAGGTCTTTGCCTAAGACTCGGACCGGACTCGGACTTCTATTCTAGAGTTCAGGACTCGGATTCGAAGGGATTTGTAAGACCTGGACTCGGACTCGAATGGATTTGTAAGACCTGGACTCGGACTCGGTCCCACCTTTAAAGACCCGAACTCGGACTCCGAACCTCAATTGTTAAA
>JAQIVF010001814.1:0-12667 GCA_034698365.1 Steganacarus magnus | reverse complement strand
CCAGTGAGGAATTAAAATAATAGTTCACTATTATCTTAAAACTCTACGATGGATAGTGATTTAATTTCCACCACAGTATGTGTATTAAAGTACAGAAGCACTTCTTTCGTTTGTCAAAAGTTCAGTTCAAAAAGTCACTATTAATTTATTCAAAACTCTTTTCAACAACAAAAATTTCTTCCCACTAATAATAATTTTATTTAAATATGCGTTGGATTCCAATAGTGAGTGATATGATTCGCATTCTCATGTCATTCGTTATAAGATATGATCGAATTTATTCAAATGTATGCAAACGCATGCAATTACGAGAATACAGTGCCGGGAAATTATTCGCATTCTTTTTCTTTAAGTTAATAATATTAATAAGAGTTAATTTAAGAATAATTCAAACTAAAATTACAGTTTTATATTGCGTTTGAAGTCAATTGTTTTCTAAACTCGATATATTTAACGATCTCTTGTTAAATAGAAACTCGTTAAATAAGAGGACTGTTGTAAATGAATTTATTTTCCAATTTGTTTGAATAAAAAAATTATATTTCAAAAACAAAACAAAAAAACGCGTTCTACATTCAAACCTAATTTTGAAAACATTTTGAGTAAAAAAAAAATCTAATTTTTGAGTTTTTTTTTGCATTACTTTCAAGCCTTGTAAAAATCACGTTTTCTCCACGAAAAAAAACTTTATATCACTTTTAAACTGAACTTCGAATTCTTCAGCGCTCTTTCATCCGCGCTAAATGCTGTCTGTGTTCGCATAAATCATAAAAGCAATCTTTTAAAAGATGTTTCTTTTCTAACTATGAAAAGAAAAACCGGAAAAATGTTGTGAAACATGTCTTACAAAACTTTTCAACAACAAAAAAATATTATGTTCTCTCTCTCCGAAAATGTTGCGAATGTTTAGTGTCAATAAACTATTTTGTGCCATAAGTTATGTGATTTTTTTCATTACAGACAACACATTAAAATTATCTTTAGCTCATAACGTTATTTTTCTCTTAATGTCTTTTTATTAAAACAAATTACAAATCAATGCCTGCTGCGAACGAGTGATTAATACAATAACCCATTATTAATGTGAACATTAGTTACCATTAACCGACTCAATGCTGTCGTGTCGCGTCTTAGATAACGTTTTGTGTGTGTGAGCCAACAACACATATATCTATAGCATAATGTTTCGGTTTTTCCGCTAATAATACTGATTCATTGTTATTCTTTTGTGTTATTAATTATTTCTAGCATGGATTCTCGGACGGTTCGTTTGCAAGGCTGTGCCATACTTGCAAGGAGTGTCAGTGAGCGCTTCGGTCTACACGTTGGTCGCCATATCAGCTGACAGGTAAATACACACCGAAAATTTGTTGATACATTTTTTGATACATTGTGCCAACAAAAAGAGAGAGAGATTTAGAAAAATTATGCTGTGATTTTATGCGTAGAGATTTTTTCTGTAGTAATTTTTTTCTCTAAGCTTTATTAACTGAATTTTTTATTCGTTAAAATCATTCATTGTTTATATAATAACTACTATTCGCTTATAACTACTTTTCTTTTATGCTTATGTATATACCCTTTTAGGATTCTGATAGCCTTTATTTAATTTGATCAAAGATAATGTCGTGTGTGTTTAAAGCTCATGAAATCCCTAATCCCTGTATATGAGGCGCGCGTTTTCTATTTATTATTATAATTAGAAAAAAGAGTTCAGATTATTATTACTACATTTTTTTTTGGAGAGAAAATTTAAAACAGAAAAAAATAAGAAGAGTGTTACACTTTGTGATTGATTTGCTTTTGGCTTAGAAATAAATCGCAGAGAAAAACTGTTTTAATATGCGGCGCACAGCTGTACAGTAGAGTACAATACTAGGAAAAAAAGGAAATTGAATTTTTGAATAAACTTAAACTCACAGCACGAAATAATTGCGCTAAAAAGAGCTTTTTTGAAACATTTTTTAATATAAATATATTAGTAGTGTATTAGAAAAAAAGGCGAATCATGTTTAACAATCTTTAGGATATATTAAATTAAGAAAAACTACTGGTGACAAAGTATATATAATGTAAAGAAAGAAAGAAAGATGATCTATTTTTTTTCTTATAACATTTTTTATTGTAATTGATTTTAAATGTGTTACTCTGTATATATATAACTTAATAGGAAAAAAAGTTATGTGACCTACTTTTAAGCATATAAAATCAATAGAACACACACACACACAAAGATATTATGGCACACAACACACACACACACAACTTTTTCTTTCGAAATTCTGGAGAGATTACAGAAGAGTGTGTGTACGGTATTCGCGCCGAAATAATTGTGTCTGGAAGATGATAGATGAATCATTTGCGCCGCAAATAAAGGAAAGCGTGGTATAGAATATAAAGATAGTATATTAATTGAAATCCGCGCTGACATTTAGCGCTTAAGGTAGAGCTTAACCACACAAAAATGTCAAACTCTCCCGAATGAATGAATAGGTGATCAGAGTCTCTCTCTCTCTCTCTCTCTCTCTCTCTCTCTCTCTCTCGCGGCCCGAGTTTTTCTTATTAACTTTGTGGTGAAATTGAAGTTTTGTTTTTTTGTTTTTACGTAAATATTTTATACACCGCTAAATAATGACTGACTGACTGACACAGCAGACAGACAAAAGAACTAACGACGCAAACCTGATTTAATATTCGCACGCACTCTTGTTTTTCTGCCGATAACGGCCTACCATTCATTAAATACTGCCACCACTTTACTAATTAATAACTAATCTCTGTGTGTCTGTATGTCTGTAGACTGTGTTGTTCGGTGTGCAAAATAAAAACAATAAAAGTAGCAGTTTTTTGAAAACTTTTTTATTCGATTATCGCGGGGGAGAAATAAATCTTAAAGGTTAAACACAAGAAATGTGTAGGCATCACGTAATTCATTTTTTTGGATTTTTTTTCGTTGAAGTTTTTATTAGTTATGATTTGTTCTTGTTTTTTTCCATCTAAAATTAGAATAAACTTATTTGTAATTTTTTTTTTATAAAAAAATAAACTATAATACGGTAATAAAAATATATAATAGATTTGCAATTTTGATTCTGTACAGTTCAAAACAAGTTATGTTCCTTCAGAAAACTACAAATGACTCCGCAATTTCTGAGTAGATTTATGCAAATTTTAATGCTATCTGTTATATGCGATGAGAAAAAATAATATAATTTATTATAAAGAATTCTATAGATATGCTATTTCAACTGCTAACTCGTCACGAAACTTTATATAGTTTTTTTTCCATTGAGTTTCAAAATTGCATTTATTCAAAGTATGTTTTATATATATATATAGTTTTTATTACTTACCAAAATTCATAACCATTAGCCGTAATATTATGCGATTAAATATTAACAAAGACTCCGAAATTCGAAACAGACTGAATGCGCTCACAGTCTGCCCACAGTCAGCATTTCACAAAGAGGTCATCAATTAATGAACAAGTTTTACCGAATTAGCATTTATAGCATTTAGCACTGGTTTAAAGGTTTCAATTTACTTAACTGCTCATAAGATAAGATTATTAGGCTCTATAGTTAAACAAACACTTTTAAAATTATTACAAATCAATTACTTTAAAATTCTTGAACACTAGATTATTTTCCGTTGAAGTTTACAGTAATATATATTCGGAGTTCACATTTATTTATTCTGTTCGAGTGCCATACTGTTACCACCGCATTACATCAGTTGAAAAATAAAAAACAAAATGTTCCTGATTATACTAGAATATTCTTTTTTGAAAATTACTTTTCGAATTGAATTTTTTTTAAATTCTAGGTTTTTTTAATCACGAATTTTTTTGCCAATATGGTTGTAAAAATTTATGCTAATTCACAAAATAATCTGAATAATTCGAAAATTACGTTAATTGTAAATTTATTTTTGTGTGCACTTAATAATAACAAATTTTCAACGCGATATTAAATAATTAAATTTTTATGCTTGCTATTAATAAAATGTACAATGCGTGCATCAAATTCGGATAATTGATTACCTATTTTTATTATACAAAGTTACTTTAACAATAATGCTTTTATAAAAATTAATATATATATATATTAACTTTATATATATATACTAAAGTATATATAAATAAATTGAGTAAAAATTTTTATTTAATTATGTTGACCTATATATAGCTATTTATCAAATAAAAAACAAACTAAGATCGATTGCAGAACAGATTAATTCTTGTTTACACATTTGTTTTACTGAATATTTTTTTAAATAAAAATATTTGATGAAATTGCAATATAATATGAAAGTATATATATATAAATATATATGGATGGCAAGTAAATTACATTTTTTAGTATGTCACACAAATTTTAAAAAAGCATTTCGTAGAAAACACGCGAACAAAAAAGAGATAGTTCCCAAAAGTTTTTAAAAACTTGACTTCTATAGCTTTAGGCGATACAGTTTAATGAAAAATAAATTAGGAAAAAACCCGAGACACACACACACACTCACACCAAATAAAATATAATTTCTAGCCTGAAGTGAATCGTTGAAGCCTGAGAAGTGTTCGCACACACTCTCTTCGAAACACAAGTCGCGTTAAGATTTGGCAACAAATAAAAAACTATTATCACCGCGAATATCTATTTCATTCTAAATTTCGAAAACATATCGAATGAGAGATAAAAAGAGAAAGATTTCTATGAAATTTATTGATAGAAGAATTTTTTTATAAAAAGCATATACATATATAGTGAAACTGTAATTTCGCTCATAAAAAACAAATTCATTGACTATACATAAAAAAAATCTCTAGCGAATTGAGAGAAAAAAATCGATTAAACTTTATTACAATTGTGTTTTAATAATATTGGATGTTTTTTATCTCTAAATTCCACGCTACACTAAATTACTGCTGTTATTATTATTATTATTATTATTATTATTATTATTATATTTTTTAGTATTTATTTAACTATACTAACATTTTATGATCTCGTTATGTTTTTTATTTTATTAAAGCGAGAGTTTATTTATTTATTTTTATATTTTTATCGCTTTTTTCTTTTATGAATTTATATTATTATTAACTAAAAATCACGGGTCTCTTATTCAAATAACTTGCATAATAATAATAATAATACATAATACATAATATACTGCAGCAACACTTTATTATATGCCCAGACAACTCATTATTCATTATTCTAACTTTAATTTATCATTTTTTAGTAGAAAATAACACAGTTTAGCATACGATTCCTAATATAGTTGCAAAAAACAGAATATTTTAACAACAAAAAAATAATAAAAATTTTTGTATTAAAAAATTCTTTTTATTACCCGTATAATAAAAATATGTAGATTTATCGAAAGTTTATTTTGCCATTAAAATAAAACTTCAGGCAAATCTTTATTTTACAATAGTTTTTATGTTTTTCTATCAAAAAAAGAGGATAAATCTCCGAATAATACTTCAAATGTAAATTTTTTACGCTGAAATATTTTTCTGGTTGAAATTCGGAAATGTATTACAAGAAAAAGCACTTTAGTGTCGACTAAATTTTCCTCTCAAATTGATGAGATTTAATATTCTAATATTACTATTGTTTTATTTCAAAAATCACTGATAAAAATAATAATAAATTAATATGGAGTTAAAATAAATTTAATAAATATTATCTATTATTAGTGAGTGATTCAAATAAATAATATAATGAAATAAGTATTTTTGGGAAAACAAAAAGTTAATCTTAAAAAGAATGATAGAGTTTTTGCTTCCCAACAGAAAACTTTACTTTTAAATGTTTTATTTTTCTTTTATCATTTTTTCTGAGACATTTCCTGTATTTTTTTCTTCTCCACAGTGTTTCGAATATTACATAAGTTTTAACAAATCTCAAATAAGTTAACAATAAATTTGTTTGAAAACTTTATTGAAGTTTTTTTTTGGTGAATAATTTTTATTTCTGTATTTTATTTTTACACGAAAATGCTCTTAAGACTTATGTTTTGTGAGTGCGCTTCGAAGTTATGATTCATTCTAGGAAAAAAAGTTTGCATGTTTTTTTTGAAAAAAATTACTTAAAAATAAAATAATATACATAATTTATATTTATTTTCAAGTTTTTATAAAAGACAAAAAAATATTAATATAAATTGCTAACAATTATTATAAACATCGATTCTAATTTATTCTCTCTTCCATTAACACTACAGATCTGTATACGATCTGTTGAACTCAAATATTCTATTGCAATGTCTTAAGAGATGGAGAGTAAGATAAATGTTCGCTGTCGTTGCTTTTACTATTTAATACTAGTAAATAAGACCCGATGTTTTTAAAAGCAATGACATCATAAAAAAGAGTCTCTCTTCTACTCTCTTTTCAAATGTGTATTACATTTTTCAATGCGTTGGATAAATATTAGTTTAGCAATATTACCAAACAAATAAGTATAAAACCATCATTCATTTTCTATTATGTTACGAAGAGAGAGAGAGAGAGAGAGAGAGAGAGAGAGAGAGAGAGAGAGAGAGAGAAGATGGATAAATAGAAGTATACATTCTCTATTCGCACAAACAACACTCGCACACGCATTCACACTTACGTACTGACATTCGCACTATTCTTCACATATATAAGAGGAAATAGTTGTAAAATTAATAGTTCTGTATATATTAATATTATTGTTACTTATTATTATTATTATTACTGCTGAAAACTTGTTAATAATTTTGTGTTTGAGTGCATGTGTGCGTTGAATAAATACATTGTAAACAATATCTTTTTTATTTTGGTAGTAATTGCGTAAACATGAGTATAATTTATGCATATATATATATACACACACACACATACACACATTATTTTCAAACACTTTATTGATGAAAATTATTTATAGTTAACATGCTTACATGCAGTGAACAAAAAAATCTATTTTTCTTGAATAATTTTTTGCTGCTTATATTCACTTTTTTTGATGGCCCGCAATATAAGAGTTTACAGCATACTATTTTAAGCGCAATGTTTGTTTGTAATGTGTGTGTGTGTGTGTGCTGAACGTGTGGAAACACTAAACAAGATTTCTGTTAGAAAAGTTGTGTTTCGCTGCAAAATTTGTAGATAAACAACGCTCAATAATCTACAATGTATAAGTAGTAGAGCCTCACAACATAACAAACACTAACAAATACAGATAATATTTTGATATTATGATAATCCGGAGTCAAAAAGCCGTCAGAAAGATTATCTAATTTATTTGGATTTATTTCTGAAATATTTGTAAGAACAATAATTTTTTTTTATAAAAAAGTATCTTTTCGATTGTGAATTTATTTTTTCGCAAAAAATTAATTTCAACTATAAGATATTTTTTTTCAAAAATATTCATATTAACCTTTTAGCTATAATTAGGCCACAAAACTCTATAACTAAATTATCGATAGGATTGTCTGCCAATGAATCGATTTCTTTTATTATTTATAAACTAAGTTCTAGTAACAACGAATCTAGAAGTTCCGATAATTTCGCTGGTTATAGTGTGGGAGTGGAAAATAAATTAAATTACTATTGAATTATATATTGTATACACGCGTACACACACACACACACACACACACTTCACAGAAGTTATCTCTTCACTTCAAATGCAATTCACTTATTATCGGAATCGATGCGTTGGCGCTAATTTCATTTTTTATTAGCCTAATATAAACCCAAACCGCAATGTAATTTCGAAAATCGAATGAGAATATAATACATTTCTTCAGAAACTACTAGTAATTTAAACGATAAGATCAAGTTTATTCGAATTTTTCGTGCTTCAGAATTCAATGTATTTTCAATCAAAACAAGAGCGAACATCCATAACGGGAGCTCATTGTGAAGACGATTAAATGATGCGGAATGAAAAGACAGTTTCGGAATAATTTTCGCAATTTTTTGAGACAGATAATGACTGACATTTTCAAAGACACATTAGACTGAGATATAAAATCCTTTTATTTATTTATTTATTTATTAAACTTATGAAAAGATACATTAGTGCTTAGACTTTAATATTATGTCCAGACACACACACACACACATACATACATACGCAGTCAGCATTGACACATAGACTTAGAGTGATATCTCAAAATCATTGGATGTAATCTTCAAAGTCAGCAAAAATAAATAAATACTAATAGAAAATTGTAACACAATATATAATGCAATATATCGCCTATCAATTTTATTTATTTTTATCAGGCGTCTGAATGTCTTGTCTATCATCCAAACGACATTAATACCAATAATCTTTTAGTCTAGAAAATAGTCTTGTTTTGACGGTTTATAATCCTTATTAAAATTTTAAATTCAATCAATAGATATTATTGATACAAATACAAATTAAAGTGAGCTTCTGTCACCTGAGCTGATAATCCAGAAATTCGAAATTTATAATAAGTTTTAAACGCGACAATCCTATGTTTAATTTTATAAATCTATATTTATGCATATTCTATATTTTAAATTGTTTTATAATAGCATGTATTCATTAACTTATATGTTTACCGGGTTTTTGGATCAATACACGGGGTTTGAATGTTACGTTTTGTTTTAACGCGTTCCGATCCTGAAATAAAAATCCTTTCTTAAAGATATCCACTGTGAACCGTCTAAATTTTGTTTTTCATTATAATCGGTTTAATTACTTACTGATATCTTAGTTGAATATTTAATCTTCAGACACCGATTAAATATATCTGTCTGTAGTAATTAAAAATTATTTTAAAACGTCTTTATTTAAAAATTCAAGCATACCTTACAGAGAAGTATGCTTTAGGGACTAGAGATTCCAAAATCAATTGCTATTTAATTGAAATAAATTTTGAGTTATTTTTTCTACTGAGAAAAAAAGTAGTAAATAAAAAGTCTTAAATAAATTAACGAGGAAAACGTGTTTATAAACTAACAGTGAATTCGTATGATTTACTTTTAAAAAAGTAATTCAGTCCTTTTACAAAGTTTTGCATCTTTATTCGACTTCAAAAATTTTTATTTATTAATACTTAAAGCTTTATAAAGTTGTTTTGAACGCAGGAAATCTCGTGTAAAAACAAATAATAAAAGCTTTGGCTTATTTCTTCAAAAAAAAACAAACATTTTTCATTCGAAATCTGTTTACCGAATGTTTTATTTATCTTTAATATTTACTATCTATATTTTATATTTATATATATATTGTTGCTGCTATTGAAGAAAAAAATAAAGTATCTTTTTTAGCCAAAATAACCATAGCAATAATTTTTTTAGACAAATCTCTAGTAGAAGTAGGAGTTTATTTAAATCAAAACAAAATAATACATCTGTGTAATGGTTTCAATATTATGTTTTGAAATAAACTTTCTCTTTTTTTACACAAAATATTACCATTTAAACTGATCTCTTTGTGATGCATTATTATTATTATGGACATTTATTTTTTGTTGTTTACTAAACTATATCTTAGCCATAAAATTTTATTCACTGTTGTATCGCAAATAATAATTCGCGGCAATTTTAGTCGTTTTTATGTCTCTTTCATCTGCATTACAATAAATGTTATGTAATTCTAAAATTTTACTTTAGATTTTCTAAAAAAACCTCAAAAATTCGATTCTTTTGAATCAAATGATTTTAGTAATCGAGTGACGAGTTTTTCAAAAACCAGATCCCCATTGAAATGGCCAAACCTTGGTATTCACTTAGTTTACAACCATTATATAATTAAATAAAAGCATAGCTCAATAAAAAAACCGAATATGTGGACAGAATTCACTTTATCCGAAGGTTATTTGCTTTGCTAACTGTGCTCAATGCCATCATCACTTCATTGCGTCAAACACAACGAAATAACACTTAAAAAACAGTTTAACCTAAAACTAAGGGGCTATGCATTAAGAGAGCAATCAATTGAAAGCTCGCATCAATTTTTTTGAGTGAAATAATGATCAAATTTCTCAGTGAACGTGAAGTATTTTTTTTTCTCTGTTCATTGAGTGAGTTCTTAACTCTTGTTTTAAAATAAAAATTTTGTTTTGTTTTTTTTCAATTATCTTTACTACTTTAATGTCACTTAATCGGTCGGCAAGAAACACGTTGTTTGGGTTTTATTTCTATACAGCCTATTATTAATGTGTCAGAAGTTTCTATAACTGTTGTTAGGTCTTGTTTTTATTTGTTTTCCTCTTCTTTCTTTCTTTCTAACATCAAACACATCTCAAGCGTAGTTTGCACTGCAATCGAAACACCATTTAGTGTACTGTAGGTTTAATACCAATCAATCGATATAAGTTTTACTCTCGATTTTTGTTAAGCGGATTTTGTAGCATAACTGCAGTTAAAAAATTGGTTATTATTATTTGACTAAAAACCCATAGATACACTCCGCTCAAAACCTCTAGTGGGGTCTGCCTCAGAATTCTAGGAGGGGGTTCTCAAATCTCATCGGATTTGAACGACAATTTTTCAAATCTCGATTTTTCGTAGAGGGGTGTCAGGAACTTCCCAATTTTCTAGGGGCTTCAGACCCAGGAAATACCCCTCACCACTGTGTAACTATGCTAAAAACAAAATTTGGTGATCAAAGTTTGTAACATTTGATACTTAGTTTTAACGTAACTTTATGTTTCATAATTCTCGATTGAGAGAAAATAAAGAGCTTGTGATGTATTTGACATCTAGATTATTCACAGTCAAAAAAAAAGTCTCAACAAAGTCAGTGATACTGACACAAGAGACGCGACACTTAAAATCATTGCACTTGATTATGTCTGTCTGTCTATCAGTATATTTTTGTGAGACAGTAACCATTAACGGATTGCTTATTTATACAAATGGTCATGTTTTTTTTTTGACGACACGCTTTTATGTAACGATGGGTTTGATAAACTAAATCAAGTACAACACGCAAACTACTATTAAATTCGGTAAACATTCAGTGTGGTGGTGTAACGTAAATGGCGTAATTTTTTCTAAAATAAATAAATATTATCAATGTTGTTAAAAGTTTTGACTCACATTATTTACACACATTTATTTTAATATTATGTATTTTCACAACTTACTCATGATTTGCAGTGTTGTGCGTAACCCTGAGTGAACTATGATTTCAACACTGCTTTAATTAAAAAAAAAGAAATAATGATTAAAGTTTCTCGAACTTCAGTTAATCTCAAATAACTTCATTTTTGCTCGCACACTGTGTGCTGCGGCGCTTAAAACTATATTGAACTTACTTTTCAGGGAATTATAGATTAATGAAGATTATAAAAAATAAAACTGGATTCTAATTAAAACGTTGCGCAAAAAATTTATAAATTTGAATCAATAAAATTAAAAACCACCATAGCATATAATAATCATAAATAAGTTCATTCACTTGAGTTAAAGACAATAAATTATCGAGAAAATTTTTTTCTAGCTCACTTTGATTTAATATCAATGAGCTATTGGATTTGGGGTATCTGTCCGTCCGTCTGTCTGTAGATACGAGGCTTTTTTATGAAAAAATTTAGTTTTATTTAATATTTTAATTTAAGGTTGGAGACTTTTTTGGTGAAAATATTTTTGTTTGAATTGTTTATATTGTTAGATGAAAAAAGTTTTTCGTAATGATTTATTTTTCTAAACAATGTTTTTAAGTTAAGAAAATGTTTTGGTTTAAATTAAATAGAATTGTTAGCTGATAAAAATTTATTTTCATATATTTCTTTTTAATTATTTTTCTAAACAAAGTTTTCGCAAAAATGTCAATCTGTACTCTTTAAAAATAAAGTTCTAATAAATGTTTATCGGAAGTGAGCCATTAATTGAAATTTAGTGAATTGTTTTACATTAATTTACTAATTTATCACTTCAGGTTTTATGGCATTTATTATCCATTCAAAAATGGATTCAGTTTAGTGGTGAGACGCACAACAATATGTCTGATATGGATTGTCAGTTTCATTGTGGCGATTCCGTGGATTCTTTACTTTGATTTGGTTCCGATTTCGGTGCTTGAAGACAATAGAGACATAAAAGTAACGTAAATTACGAAATATATTTTCATCCCTAACTTTCTAACTCATGTATTTGATTAACCATCAGTTTCCTCTAAACAACCTCTAATCAATAAGACTACCTCATCTAAATCCCTACTTGTTTAGTCTAATTATATGAGGATTTAATTAATTAAGTAGCGAACCATCTATTATTTACAATATAGTGAGCTCGAAACATAATATTCATTTAATAATTTAAGCATCCTTTTCAGTAATGCATAATAAAATATTAATATAACTGCGTAATTAATATTAATAGGTGTCATCATTATTCAAAGTATTTTTCAGCGCAAAAAATATGATTGATTAGTTATCGGTACAAAAATTGTTATAAATATTTTACTATAATAGGTTTTTTTAGTGTAAACCAAAAAGTAGATGACATTTAAGGATGAAAATTTTTTAATTTAAATAATATATAACAAACATAATTTGGTCGATAATTAATTAATTAAAAAATAAAAATTTTTTAATAGATGTGTGTGGAAGTGTGGCCAAACGAGTCCGCGTCTCAAACCTACTTTCTGGCGGTGAATCTCGGTCTACAATATCTGATTCCGTTATCGATTATAGTGTTCTTCTATTT